>JAQPZY010000898.1:0-252500 GCA_029931535.1 Margaritifera margaritifera | reverse complement strand
TTCTATGACAAGAAGAAAATGAAATTTAAAAGAAAAAGTGATGAATTTAATGAGCGTATTTCTTCAAAACGTAGCGAAAAACGTCGCTAAAAATACCTCCAATAACTCTAGGATTCGTTTTGAATGAATTAGATAAATTTGCTCTCAAAACTGCTTCCAGACTTGATGATATACATGGAAAATTCCTAAAGCTCTCATATCAAGTGATATATTCAAACTAAGTATTTTTGCAGATATTTGTTTCAAACAGTCTAAAAATGGCAAAAGAAACTCCAGTATTCGAGAAGGGAGATCAATCCGATATGAATACCTATATAGACCAATATCAGTTTTATCGTTACTTTCGAAGAATCAGATTGTTCTAAAGGACATTAATTCCACACGACATTAACTGGAATGGTGAATGATTAATTCAAAAGAATAGATCAAGGTAAACAGATAGGTGCATATTTTCTTGACCTTACAAAGGCAATTGACCCTGTTACTAAAACCCGCTCAAAAAATTCAAAATATATAAAAAAATTAACCACGGAAGTTTAATTTGGTTTCAATCCTATCTTGAATGCAGACAAGAACAATGTTATATTTTGCTCATTGGCATCGAGATTGACAATATCTTGAGTTGGAAAATACAAGTTGAAACGATCATTAAAAAGTAAATCACTGCTTTATCTCTTGAACACAATTAAATCGTATCTCCTCAAGAACAAAGAGAATTATTATATAATGGCTATATCATGCCCCATCGAGAATTTTTCTGTTCTTTTTAGGTTAATAGTGATGTAGAAAATCAAAATAGACTACTGAAATTTCAAAAGAGATCAGCTAGTGTTATTCTTTATGATGATACACTGTCAACAAATCTTTTCAAATCCCTTAGGTGGCATCCATTTAAGCAGAGAACTCAATTTCGAACGGGATTTCTAGTCCACAAATCCTTACATGAGTTGGTTCCTTATTATCGTACAAGTTATTTGAAAATGCATGAAAAATGTACATACGTATGAAGTAAAATCCGTCTCAAGCAACAAGTTATATTTATCTAAACCAAATTCTGAATTGTATAAGAAGAGTTTTGCGTTTTCCGGAGCCAAACTATGAAATTGCCTCCAACCTATATCAGATCAGCTGAATCATCCAAGGGTTTTAAGAAGCATCTTAGTCAACATCTACAGATAAAATAATTTATATGGTATTATGCAATTTGGTATGACTCCTTAAAATAATGTACTTCCATGTATTCACATGTAATGCCTTTTACAGAAGTAGATTAATTATCTAGTTTAATAGCTTTGTTGTCTAAAGACACATCAAATTGTAAAAAAGTGTGCATCATATACATGTAATTGCTGAAAGCCTTGTGGGAAATCGGTTTGTTGACCAAAATAGATTCTTCTTTAAATAAATCCATTATTATTATTATTATTATTATTATTACTATTATTATTATTAAAACCTCTCTTATGGCACTGTCAGAAATGTAGCGTGCTTCTGGGTGAAAAAGGAAATATATTTGGTGGACACAAGATTTTGTTTTTCAATTTGCTCGGGGGTCCTGGACCCTACTGATGATTGGAATGAAGAAGATTTAGATCGTTGCGGCAAGTGTCAAATACGCTACAGTGATTACTAACAGTATCTCTGGGTACGACAGATAGTTTCTTTTGAAGCAGCTTGCAGAAAAAGGAATCGAATACACGCAAGTGACCATGGATTGATCTAAGATTATTTACATACAAAATACGAACAGTACAATTCAAAGATTCCATGAGTTACTTGTATCTGCCCTTGAGTAAGGCAACCAAAACGTTTGAACTGACTGAAATGGTTAAATGATATTTGCCTCATATTTTAACACTGAGGAAAATCAACACATTGTGCTACGTCATTTATCCTGTTCATCATGCAACGACCCACACAATATCCGAGCGGAGAAGCCAGAAGCTTTCTACACATGGTATAAGTCGCACCCTTCTGACACTTTTGACTTTTAACAAGAACTGCTCCGCTATTGTCGGTCCGCTGCTGACATTCTACGACGATATTGGGGAGAATTTCGACATTTTTTATCGAGCAGAGTGGTAATGAGCCTTTGAAAGAAGGATATACTATTGCCAAAGCATATACTATTGCCAAAGCTTGTGGATTGGTTTATTGAATGTATTTCATGCCCGAAGACATTGTGAAATCCCAAACGTATCAATCTGTGAGCCGCATATATTGAGCAAAAGCTTTGCGTTGGTTACACTACTTTTGCAAAAATCAAGACAAGTGGATACAACAAGCCAGAAACGGTAAAGAAACGAAAACTGACCCTTCCTCGGCCGATGGTTATTATTTGAAAAACCCGCAGATCGTGTACGAATTTTTTGGATGTCTATGGTAAGGTTGTAACACATACGATCCTAACCGGGAACTGAAACATGCGTATAGTGTGTTTGCTATGGACGATCTGTACAATATAACTCACCAGTGACCTTAGAACTTAAAAGCAAAAGAATAGCGCTTGATGAAAATGTGGGATGACGAATACAACCGACTTTTGAAAACAGATCCAGAATATCGACGCGTCGTAGACAACTACGACATCGTGGAAATCTAACTTTGGATCCTCGGGATAGTTTGTTTGTTGGATGTACCAACATCACACGTCTGTAGTACGAAGCAAACGAATCTAAATGACAACAGTTCAAGTATATTGACGTATTTTCATTGTACCCTTGGGTATGTATATATTCTCGATTCCCTACCGGCCACCCAGTTTAGGTTTAATACATTCGTCAATGCGACGGACTAATCAAATGCAAAGTTCTTTCACCTGCAGAGGTGTCCCATGCCATATTACTTCACCAATGCAACGGAAAACTGATGCTTATTTTGTCGCACGTATGCTGAAACTTGTAATCAACACGACCCTGCCATAACGAAGACAAAAAACGCTATTTATTAGGAACGTGGGTGAGTGTGAAACTGTTCCACGGTCTCGATCGTGGATACAAGTTGTTACAAGTTTTCGAAATCTGGCACTTCCCTACCACAGAACAGTACCAACGGGACGGATTGAATTCAGGCATTTCTTTGAGATACTTCATCGAGTTCCTAAAATTGAAACAAGAGACTAGCGGCTATCCGACGTGGTGTCACATAGAAGAAGAGAAAACAAGACTTAAGCGGTGGTACCGATTTGTCGAATCGAACTGGAATACGTTGAGCACAACGTATTAAGACTGCTTTTGCCAAAGTCACGTTAAATTTTTTGTCCAACTCAACGAGTTTGGCAAATTGATTATTGCAGCATACGTGACATCCAACGCCAGTTTTTAGTGTTGTACTAGGTTCTGGAATATCTATGTGACAACGTGATTTGCTTTGAGAAAGAGATCAGTGTGTACATCGAGAGAATTGAATGCTATCATATCCACATCAAAGACGAATATTTTCAGTTTTTGTAGTGACCGATCCAAGAATTATGGTTATCAGTACTGAGACAAGACAGGACAACTCTACACTAAATACAGAGTGAACGGACTCACACTCAGCTATCGTTCCAGTCAAGTAGTCAACTTGGATGTGATGCAAAAAGAATCACTGAAGTCAGGAAAGGTTGAAGCTTTCTCGCCAAAACCCATGATCCACACGATTCCGGGTTTATCAGATCACCACGTCGTCCGTAAACCGTATTTTCTATAGAAAGTCTATAAATTTGTCTGCTAGAAACGGGGCTACTTTTTGTTTATAGCACCGTACCTTACGGCTACCATCGAGTGTAAGATAGGTAGAGTCGAAAGAAAAGGATGAGACCGTTATTATCTGAGACGTCAACAAAGAAAGAACAACCCCTCTCTCTAAATATGTTTTCTACAAATAAAAACGCGAGTGTGATACTGTGCCCTACGACAAGATCGATGTTGGATCTCGTAGACAAGCAAGTGATGCTGTCACCGTGCCAAACTCAAGATGTAATCATCCTTGGAATAGTAAATGTGTTCATCCCTGTTGCAACTCACTCTCCACACCACAAGCTAAAATGAAACCGATCATTCCAGAGCCACCCCAGCATTGTTACAGAGAATCATCGATGAGAGCAGAAATCACGTCTCCGTGACTCTGCAGAGATTATGCAACTTGTCCACTCTATTTAATATGTTGAAAGGGAAATGACCGATATATCGCAAGGGATTTACTCCTAAAGCTTTAACTAGAGCAGGATTTGTGTAGATGGGAGAAGGGGACAATGTACAGTGTTTTTAGTTGTAGCGTAAACCTATACGAAAGGGAGTATAAAGATTCAGCCTACTGTTACGACTCTATGGTCTAAGAAAATGTAACAGAAAGAAAGTGAAACCAACAAATCAAGTAAAAAATCAACAAGCAATTTATTACTAGATAATTAAAATGAAAAATCAAAAGGTCACTTACAGTAATGTGTTTTGAAATCCTAATAATCCAATAAGAATGATTGTTCTAATCACAAGTCCTAAATATAGAATGTTCCGAATTCACGGCTGTGTCCTTGAATGTTATGATGTGCTAATGGTCTCCAAAGTCCTGATGTACTAGAAATCTTGATGTGCTGATGTCAAAATGAAGTATTCCAAAATCTCTGAATAAGTTCAGTTAAATTCCAAAATCATTAATTAAAAATCCAAAATCCAAAAGTTTATGAGCACTGTTATAATCCAATGAATATTTAAAATAATTCCTCTCTTAGAATTTGGAATGAATTTTCACAACTGTAATAGCTCTTTACAAGACTGATGGTAATGTCAAAACTGAATAAATGTCCACCAAACATGGCATATATAAAGATTGGTCACATGACAGAATGTTCTAGAACATGTGTCATCTTAATGGAATTTTACTTGTAAACAAAAATCAACCTTGACCTTCAAATTGAGAAAACATTATATTGATCAAAACAACCTAATTCAAGGACACTAGTTAAACATGTTTTTCCTGATAACATTAAGATTTAAGCAAATATTAAAGTGAAGAAACATTTATAATTTCCTAAAATATTTATAATATTATATAAACATCATACATAACACCTCCCCTCATAAAGAAAAAGAAAGATTTATATAATAAAGCTTTCATTTGAATATACATCTAATACTATAATAACCAAAATTACATAAGAACATGTTTTATGATACTGGACTTAATTACATCAAGCAATATTACATTTCTAGGCACGTGAGAGTGCATCTGCAATCACATTGTCTTTTCCCCTGATGTGTCTAATGTCAATGTTATATTCTTGCAATATCAAACTCCATCTCAACAATCTCCGATTTTTATCTTTCATTTTGTTGATGAAAGTAAGGGGATTGTGATCACTGTACACAATAATTGGAGAAAGAGCTGAGGTAACACACACTTCAAAATGCTGTAAAACCAATATCAAAGCCAAACATTCCTTCTCAATTGTGGAATAATTTTTCTGGTGCTTGTTTAGTTTTTTAGAAAAATAACACACAGGGTGATCCACACAACTTTTGTCTTCCTGAATCAATACTCCACCAACCCCTACATCACTTGCATCAACAGATAATTTAAATGATTGGCTGAAATTTGGTGCAGAAAGAACTGGTGCATTCTTAAGCATGGCCTTTAACTTGTCAAAAGATTCCTGACACTTGTCAGACCAATGAAATTTGGTTTTCTTACTCAATAAACTTGTCAAAGGTTCAGCAATTTTGGAAAAATTGGAACAAAATTTCCGATAATATCCAGCCATACCTAGAAATCGCATCAGTTGCTTTTTACAAATTGGAACTTGAAATTCAGAGATAGCTTTGACCTTAGCTTCTATAGGTTTAACTTGACCTTGTCCCACAATATGTCCTAAAAATGTGACACAAGCATGGCAAAACTCACTTTTGCTCAAATTAATTGTCAGATTCGCATCACTGAGTCGATCGAAGAATTTTCGAATGGTTTCCAAATGATCTTCCCAGGTGTTGTTGTAGATAATGACGTCATCGATATAAGCGTCACAATTATCAAGACCAAATGTTATCATGTTCATCAGACGTTGAAACGTTGCAGGCGAAGTTTTCATTCCAAACGGCATGACTTTATATTGATAAAGTCCATCTGGAGTTGCAAATGTTGAAATTTCTTTTGCCCTTTCCGTCAATGGAATTTGCCAGAATCCTTTTAAAAGGTCAAACTTGGTGACATATTCCGCATTTCCAATTTTATCAATGCAATCGTCCATTCTTGGGATTGGAAATGAATCAGTTTTGGTGACACTGTTGACTTTTCTATAGTCAGTACACATACGGAATGTATTATCTGGCTTGGGAACAAGAATACATGGTGAACTCCAGTTACTTTTACTTGGTTCTATGAAATCATTCTCCAGTAAATACTGAATTTCTTTCTTCAGATAGTTCTGTTTGAGAGGATTCATCCTATAAGGATGCTGTTTCATGATAAATTTTACTTGTTCGTGTTGGAACATCAGGAAACAAGTGCTCATATTCATGTAATAGCTGTTTTAGTTCATTTCTTTCCTGTTGTTGTAGATGTGAAAGTTTCTGGTCTAGGTTGTTCAATATTTCTGAATTCCGAAGATTGGTTATACCAGAGTCACTATAGTCTGATCGTACTCCATCGTTGATATCTTCACTGTGTGGGACAGGTACAACTAAATTAACAGAATAATTAGCTGGGCTATCTCTGTCAAAATATTCCTTTAACATATTTATATGACAAAGTTGTTTCTGTTTCCGTCTCCCAGGAGTGTTAATGATATAATTTAAGTCATTTACTTTCTTTTCAACGGTATAAGGACCATAAAATTTAGCCTGAAGAGGATTCTGAGGTATGGGAAAGAGAGCCAGAACTTTCTCACCAGGTTTAAAACTCCTTTCCTGTGTATTTCTGTCATACCTTAATTTCATTTTTGACTGAGTAGTGTGAAGATTAGTTCTTGCTACTTCACAGGCCTTTGACAACTTGTATTTGAAATCAGAGACATAATCAAGAAGATTAATCTTTGAATCTTCATTTGAAAGAAGTTTCTCTTTCAATAATTTCAATGGTCCACGGACAGTATGACGACAAAAACTAGTTCAAAGGGACTAAAACCCAACGACTCTTGAACTGATTCCCTAACAGCAAACAACAACAAATGAACACCCTCATCCCAATCCTTTTCTGTATCAAAGCAATAGGATCGAATCATATTCTTCAAAGTTTGATGAAATCTTTCCAAAGCACCTTGACTTTCAGGGTGATAGGCAGAAGATTTAAACTGTTGGATGCCTAATTCATGCATAACTTGTTGGAAAATTCCAGACATAAAATTTGACCCTTGATCTGACTGGACAGATTTGGGAAGGCCAACAAGTGTAAAAAACTTCACCAAAGCTTTCACAATAGTTTTAGTTTTTATATTTCTCAGAGGAATTGCCTCTGGAAATCTTGTAGATGCACACATGATGGTCAACAAGTATTGGTTGCCTGACTTGGTTTTAGGTAAAGGACCAACACAGTCTACTATTATTCTACTAAATGGTTCATCAAATGCAGGAATAGGTTGCAGATGAGCCTAAGGTATCGTCTGATTGGGTTTTCCTATCATTTGACAAGTGTGACAAGATCTGCAGTATTTAGAAACATCACTTTTGAGTTTCGGCCAATAAAAATGATTCAAGATCTTGTGATAAGTCTTACGGACTCCTAAATGACCAGCCAAAGGAGTTTCATGGGCTAAATTAAGAATTTCCTGTCGATATGACTTAGGAACAACAATTTGATAGCTCACTGACCACTCGTCACCAGCGGGTACATCAGGTGGTCTCCATTTCCTCATAAGGACCCCATTTTTCACAAAGTAACACACTGGAACTTGTGTGGCTTCAGTTTCACTAATAGCCCTCTGAAACAAACAAGATATCTCGGGATCTTGCTCCTGTTCAACGACAAGGGATTGTCGTTTGTCACCCTGAGTAGAACAAAGAGAATGAGTTGCCAAAAGAGGATCACTGTGATCAATACCATTTGATTGATCAATACCTGAGGAAAAAGTGACCTCATCAAAAGACTGACCAATACATGTGTCAGCTAAAGGAATAATATCCTGATCAACATCACTCTCAAGAGCTCTTTTTGCCATAGCTCTAGTAACTGCACAAGCAGGGTACAAATCAGGGATTTCAGTTTCGACAGGATCAACTTTCTGATCCAAACAAGGCTTGTCAGTTACAAGTGGATTAACCACAACCTTATCTCCAGCTAGGTCATTGCCTAGTAATAAATGAACACCCTCTATGGGTAAAGAAGTCACTGTCCCAACAGTCACAGGTCCAGAAACTAAATCTGATGCCAAATTTACACAATGAAGAGGAACATTTACAAAGCCGCACTCTACTCCCTGAACAAGAACACTTTCACTTGAAGAAGACTCCTCAGACAAAGGCAAAGTACCTGATAATAAAAGACTCTGAGAAGCTCCAGTGTCCCTTAATATTTTAATTGGGATAGGCTTGGCAGAATCACCAATAAGTGATATAGAACCTTCTGACATGAATGGTTCATAAGCCCTAAAATAGAATCAGACTGGGTTTTTTTTTGACCCAACAAATGTATTGCTTTCAATACAAGACCGTGACCTTGACCTCGTAGAAATAAGAGCATTTGGAAAAGCTCTGTCTTTTCTCTGTTGCTTATTTTTCAACTTGAAGCAATCAGAAATAACGTGCCCTTTCTTTTTACAATAAGTGCACGTAGGAAGAGATAAGGATTTCTGATCAGTCTTATCAGATGTTTGATTCCTAACAGTTGTGCTGTTGTGAAATTTGGAAGTACTCGAATGAGATTGAAATGGTTTTTTACCAGAAAACTGCTGAGAGGACGACTTATTGCCAAATGAAATTTTGTGAGTCAACGAATAATCATCAGCCATACAAGCAGCATTTTCCAAAGTTTCCACATTCTGCTCGTCAAGATAGGTTTTAACATCACTATGGATGCACCTCTTGAACTCTTCAATTAATACGAGCTGTCTGAGGTTATCATAATCTTGATCAACTTTCTTGGTTGAGCACCACCTATCAAATAGTTGTTCTTTATCCCTTGCAAATTCGACATGAGTTTGTCCAGTTTCTTTTCTACAATTCCTAAACCTTTGTCGATATGCCTCTGGTACCAACTCATAAGCTTTCAAGATGTACTCCTTAACCACATCATAATCAGTGCTTTGTTGTACTGACAGTGAAGTGTAGACTTCACGAGCTTTGCCAATAAGTACACTTTGTAATAACAAAGTCCAATGCTCTCTGGGCCATTTCAAGTTTTCAGCTATTTTCTCGAAATGAAGAAAGTATTTATCTACTTCTTTTTCCTGAAAAGGGGGTACTAACCTAATATACCTAGTAACATCAAAACCTGAACTTGTGTTTAAAGGAGTGGAGTGTGCTCTGTTTGCCAGTTCTAATTCTCTTAATTTAAATTGCATTTCCCTTTCTTCTCTTTGCATCTGCATTTGTATTTGCCTCTCTTCCTTCTGCATTTGTAACTGCCTCTCTTCTTTCTGCATTTGTATCTGCCTCTCTTCTTTCTCTCTCTCCATCTGTATCCGCCTATCTTCTTTCTCTCTCTCCATCTGTATCTGCCTCTCTTCTTTCTCTCTCTCTCTCTGAATCTGAGGCTTTGCCAACTCTAAATCCATCTGGTTCTTTAACTCTAATTCCCTCAATTTCCTGTCAGAACCAGATACAGGCTTTCTCTTCAAACTTAAAGCACTATTTTCAAAAATTCCCTTTCCTACTAAATGCTGAATTAAAATAATCTTTATTTCCTGTTTTGTCAATGATAATTTTGCCTCAGATAGACTGTATTTTCTGGCAAGCTCGAGCAACTCATCCTTTCTCATGCACTCTAACCCCTCCTGGGTAGGTTTTGAAATGAAATTCTGAACATTAGATGCCATAGTAAATGCTTGTTGGTTTCACACAAAAACATTTCTCTATATAAAATCTTTGCCAAAGACAAAAAAAATTCCGAGACAAAATCAATATGAATTTCAAAAATAACTTTAATATCTCTAATATGCTTTAAAGAAATTCAATCCCGGAACGGCCCCCAATTTCTGTTACGACTCTATAGTCTAAGAAAAATGTAACAGAAAGAAAGTGAAACCAACAAATCATGTAAAAAAAATCAACAAGCAATTTATTACTAGATAATTAAAATGAAAAATCAAAAAGTCACTTACAGTAATGTGTTTTGAAATCCTAATAATCCAATAAGAATGATTGTTCTAATCACAAGTCCTAAATATAGAATGTTCCGAATTCACGGCTGTGTCCTTGAATGTTATGATGTGCTAATGGTCTCCAAAGTCCTGATGTACTAGAAATCTTGATGTGCTGATGTCAAAATGAAGTATTCCAAAATCTCTGAATAAGTTCACATAAATTCCAAAATCATCAATTAAAAATCCAAAATCCAAAAGTTTATGAGCACTGTTATAATCCAATGAATATTTAAAATAATTCCTCTCTTAGAATTTGGAATGAATTTTCACAACTGTAATAGCTCTTTACAAGACTGATGGTAATGTCAAAACTGAATAAATGTCCACCAAACATGGCATATATAAAGATTGGTCACATGACAGAATGTTCTAGAACATGTGTCATCTTAATGGAATTTTACTTGTAAACAAAAATCAACCTTGACCTTCAAATTGAGAAAACATTATATTGATCAAAACAACCTAATTCAAGGACACTAGTTAAACATGTTTTTCCTGATAACATTAAGATTTAAGCAAATATTAAAGTGAAGAAACATTTATAATTTCCTAAAATATTTATAATATTATATAAACATCATACATAACACTACTAAGAACATAACACATGGTCTACATGCGGTCACTGCCTTCACTTGGTCGGTCCAGGAAGTATCTAAGTATTCTTATCCTTGGCATTACTCAAACGGTATAAAATAGACAACCATTGGTATCTCAATACTATAGAAAGACTGGTCGAGGAAGGCAGTGACCCTGTGAGTATATAGATTTTTGATGAATATTTTAGAAGAGCACTTGTCGAATCTACCTTTGGAGTTGCGAGAAGACATCTAAACAAATTTTGTATGGATTCAAGTGAAATGCAAATAACAACTTCATCCAGAAAGTCGTTGATATTTTAACCATTGTATCTGAATGTTATATGAACACTGATTGTCTTAAAATGTTCAAATTTTCAGGCATTAAAAAACTGCGAAAACGTTCTAAGAATCTAGATGCCACCGCTCCTGCATGCAGTGTTGAAACGAATTCTGTCAGAGAATGTCAGCCAGAGGATTAGATTCTTAGAGGATTACAAAGTACTCTTATAAATATTGATTCTATAGGACGATACGCCTTTCAGTTTGGGACGACGCGTAGTGTGTGTGTCACTGACTGTTCTGCTTGGATCTCGTTTACCTACGGATAGACGTTGGTCCATGTATTGACAATATATGAAGATACATTATTACCATGAAGATAACACCTTTGTTCACGAAAAAATCATTTTGTTCGAAGTACTGTAAACGTACCACTGTGTGAGGAAGAGATTCGTCGTACCTTGTCAAGACCCTACACTTTCCAAGAAGTTTGTGTCGGGATCGTGTCTGACTCCTGTCAAACTCATATTGCTATATTCGATAATATGTTAGGCGAAGATGAAGAAGAACTCAAGCTTCGGTTTGCACGAAAAGAACATCATTGCAACGCAACTATTATTTACATCACACAAATTATAGTTCAACAAAGCAATGCACATCACACCATCAGTCTCAAAGCACAATGTTTAGTATGGGTAAATGTCCCAGAGACAGAACGTTTGGGATCGCCTGGCAAAGTGTTGCCTATAACAGTGCCAAACGTATGCGACACGCGACTTTACTGATATATTAAAAACCCAATACACCTGATTATCTTAGACTTCCCACTAACTTGTTTCACGAATGGAGTCACGATGGTGATCAAGTGATTTGCACATAGTCCTCATAGTGTTCATCCGTCTCAAAAAAGGAAACAAAGATTCATTCACTCACTAACTCCACCACAGGTACTTCGCGGTGATTGCTATCATTGTTGTCGAACATGATCTTTTTTAGTAAAGCATAAAGTCGCACTGACACTATTCCTAGATCCGTGAATCAATACCTGGACCAAGAAAAAAATCTTTCACCCAGATGGCAAAGGATTTTTGGAGGAGTCGTTATAAGTTCTATTCTACGATGGGATCAGAATTCAACAGGAAAGACCAAAACGAAAACAGAAGAAGAGAAAGAGAATTTACAATATAACAACAAAATCAAAGTTCACACGAAAACAAAGAAGACACAGAAAAAGAAGAGGAAAGTCATAACAGTGGCAAAGAAGAAAACCGTGACAAAGACGCATACCACCACACATAGCAACGCAAACCTCGACCACTGTTAACTTCAGAAGCAGCATCTTCAATACTACCCTCACCTGTGTCAGTATCATCGACTCCGTTTTTGACGATGGCAGTTAAACCAGGTATGAAAAGAGTATTTCCAAAATTGTTAAAGAAATGGGCACCCATTTCTTAAGCTATCCGATAAATGTATCACACCCTATGAATGATGTGCAAGATAGAACGGGTGTTTTACAAAGTTTAGTCGATCTGTCGAAACCAGAGCTCACGCAATTTAGTCCATTAAAAACACCTTTTTCTTTCTCGTCCAGTGTCCAATGTAAAGCTTTTACGACGCCCAGACAACAAGTGCACACGTATCACTGATAACAAGAACCGGTTCTGTGTTTGTGCGAGCTCGTTGAAACAAAGTGTCTGCGATGGCAAACTGACAAAAGCACTGAGTTTTCAATCGGCTGTTTCAAAACTAGTTGAAGAAACGATACAATTAATTGTACCAAAAATCCTGAAATCAAAGATTGTGTCCTCGAACGTTTTCAAATAACATTAAAATAAAGTATGTGGGGATATTTTACTCATCAACACATACTCGGGTACATCGACGTTTTGCCACATCTTGTGAAAGCCTACGATCAATCGTTAAAACGTAGTATCGGACGTGTACCAGAACAGATGACCACCCAAAATGAAGTGGAAGTGCTTGATGGATTATTTAGAACTCCTGAGACATCTGAGAAGACAGAAGTAGGTCATAGCCACAGAACCCGTCGCTGGCATCCTTCCATGATGTTAAAACAAAGGATATTTACCCAAATGGACGACGTAATTGTTTAATATGATAGGACACCTCCGTGAAAGTCACCCATATAAATCGGGAGATATGAATGGATGAAGTTTAAAAGGAACATTTTACTTGCCCGAATTAAAACAAGTGACCAGAAATGACAACGATGTATACAATAACTAAAGCATCGTAGACCAAACAACGTTCAAAGTGGAAACACGCCGCATCAAAGAATTTAGATTACGGTCGAAAGTTTATCCACCAAGTTTCGATTATTGGATTGCAACTTCATAAGCCAATACGAAGAATCCATGAAATTGAGTTGCATTTTGTGATTAGAGCTGCTATAGGAAACTTGAGTTTGCGACAAGGTGAAAACACTTGTGGGCCATGTTACTTAGCAGTTGTTTTGGCTATATTCTTTCATTTCTGCCTTTGAAATATAAAAACGGTAGCAGTAGTAGCAACGACAGCCCTAGCAATAGCAACATCAGTGGCAGCAACAACAGTCCTAGCAATAGCAAAAGCATGTACAATAGGCACAGCAACCAACTGGAATATTTGGATAGTAATCCTTTTAAATTTGGAAACTTCTCGGTGATGTAAACAATCGAAATATGAATAATCAATTTTATTTGACTGTACCCAGTGAGAGTTCACTGGATGTGTTTCCCACCAACAAATTATGTTGTTTCACGTTGAAATTACTTCAATCCATACAACTAAACAACGAAACCCATTGGGAAGTAGTCACGGTAAAAATCATTCATCTTATTCAAGTCTTGAATATCACAAAGAATCAAACCACTTTTGTGGTGGAATTAATAGACAAACAAAAGTACAAATCAATGGACAAAAGATATCCTAGATATTACGAGAGAGTGATTCCATTTAAAGTGTATTGTAAATTGTACATTGTCTTCTCAGTTCATTTCAGTTAGAACTTAGGCATTGCACATGAAGAGGAGGGACCGCCCCAATCATCAGTCTTCATTATGTGTTAGTAAGTGAGTGATTTAGCTAAGAAGTTAAAGGGGGCTTTAAAAAAAATAAACAAACAAACAAACAAACAAACAAACAAAAAAAAAAAAAAAAAAAAGAAAATAAAACCATATTGTCTTTTTTGATTATTTGTTTTTTTTATTCTCTATCTATCTATCTTTCGCTTCAAATCGATCGATCTCTTTCCTTCTCTTTATGGATGTTTTCTATCACATTCTATCACATTCATACATCAAACCCTTGGATGTTTTCCATCATATCCGCGCATACAGCATATGTACAGGCGAGTTCGCCAGTCTTGACATTCATCGTCAACCAGACACAATCAGACCTGCTGACAAAATATAGACATCATTATTCCATTTGGAAAGTGTGAAGCACCTCCTGGACTGGGTAATGGAGTGAGACCTGTTGCTGGGGACAAAAAGATTTGTGAAGGGAGGTGAGGTCCATTTCAGTATGGCTAAATGAATTTTTCAGTATGCCTTAGTAGAAGAAACAGAAAAACAAACAATAAAAGACGAAGAAGAAGGAAGACAGAGCACGAGAGCTACCTTTCTACAATGCATGGAAAGGCCAAGAAGATGGATGGAAAGAAAGAGGGCGCTAGAGAAACAACAGCAACAAGGGCAGCAGCAGCAAGAACTGAAAGCAGTACCAGTAAGCTAGGATTGGGAGAATGACGCTTATGAGCTTTAGCCTATCCGTCTCAGTGAATATCTGGAAGCAGGATAGATGAGATATGAAGTGTGCTGTCCATACAGCCCAGCGTGGGAGGTGTAACCACTAAAGCCAGCTTTTCTTCAGGGCGAAACCAACAGCCCTTTTTAGTGCAACCCCAGTATTCTAGAAATTAGAACACTAATCATTTATTTCCAACTTTTATATGTTTATGTGTGTTTCTGTTTGCTTATGTGTGTTATTGTATGTTATTCCTTTCTATATGTGATTATGTGTGTTCGTGTGCATGAAAAAATAGACCCTGCTCCCTTCCTTTTTTCTCCTTATTTTGTTTGTATGTGTGGGTTAATTTTATTGATGAGGAACAACTCAGTTAACGAGTCACCTTACGCAGTTCACCTGTTTGGCTTGCATTCGTGTATATAACTTTGTTTATAAAGTTTATATTTTAAAACTGTTTACTGGACTTCTTTTGATGTTTGGTTCTGAGTTCCCCATGTTGGAAGTTTTACTTTCTATCGATTAATAAGTCCCTCGTGTCTTGTAGTGGTTTTCTTGTTGGTTTGTGCAGAAGGCGTGTCAAGAATACTGTTTTTGTACACGCATGAAAGCCGCACCAGCGGTCACATCGGTCAGCTTACTTGCTTAAGGCGAGTCTTTCGTCAACAGAGCACTCCTTTGCCCAAGACCAGTAGGGTACAAATTATTTCTTTCTTTTTCCATAGTTTTAGGCCTTGATTGCAAATGGTGGTGGGGTAGTGGTGGTGGCTTGGATTTTCTTCCATAGAAATCTTGTTAGGAAGTAGTTTTAATTATTTGGTCGGGTGTTTTATTAACCATTTTTCCTCACATCTCATACATGCATACACTTTAAGTGTGAGATAGTTTAGGGGATTGGACTGGTGTTTGCTACATTTGTCTTGAAGCGAGGCACAGGACTTGCTTCTCGTTTTATTACCGGGGTCATGTATACCGAGAATTGGGTTTTGTTTTGCAGATTGAATGTTAAGTGTCTGGGCATAAAAATATAATTCAGATAATTTGTATCTACATTTTGAAATCTTCCAAATAAACAGTAAACTATCGTTTTTAGATGTCTACATTTGACCCGATTGTTTGGAGGTCCGCATCTTTTTCCAAATAAAATCTCAAAATTAGACTTGTGTCTTAACCAGAGCAGAAACAAATTTGTCCTTTCACGATAATATATCACATGAGGATAGACATAGTACTTGTGGACAAGAAGAGGAACTTGACTTACATCAGACAGAGCAGTACTATGGGGACTTTCAAATGTAACACAAGGTACAATACAAAATAACAAAGTACAGATATCTGGCCAGTGAACTTAAAGAAGAAAGATCTGGACAATGCACAGATTTATCATACAGATAGTTATGGAAGAAATTGGAACAATACCACACAAACTCAGAGACAGCCTCTGAGAAACCAGACATAACACGGACGTAGACCTACCACAGAAAGCGGCACATCTTCGAACACCAGGAATTCCACGCAAAGTCCTCCGGATTTAAGACCATAGGAAGCAACGCCACCTTAAGGTAAGACCTGCATAAAGTACCATAGCATATACTGTGATATAGGACAATGATGATGATGATGATAATGGTGATAATAATAATAATAAAAATAATAATAATAAAAATAATAATAATAATAATAATAATAATAATAATAATAACATCAACAACAACAAAAAGAATACTACTACTGCTACTATTGCGAAGAAGAAGAAGAAGAAGAAGAAGAAGAAAGAGAAAAATAAATTGATACTGTTACACTGACCATCATGTTGTTATATGAGCCTGTGCAAGTGGATTAGTTCTTGTGTAGATGCTCACATTTTGCACATAGATTGATGATCTGAAAAGCAAGGAATCTAGATGTGAATGCGAAGTTTGCGAGGAGAAACTTAGATTCATTGTTGTGACTCGTATTCGCGTAAAGGTAGTAAGTAATATATAATGAACAGTATATGAATCTGTTTATTTAAATATATATGATGGATACAGATACAATGCCATCTTCCATTTACCGGTCAAATAAAGTCTTTTGTCTTTCTGAAAGCGAATAACCAAACTGCTTCGTTGTGACGTAAACAACGCCATTGCCTGCACAACCCGTTTGACCCCGGGGTATGCCTCGTTTTGAGTTGTCATTTCAGTCATGTTTACGTTGTTGTTTGGCGATAGGAAGAGAAAATTGAAAAAAAGCAATGATAGAGTTGCTGGCTAAAGTCGCCTATATTTTCCACTAATTTTTGTCAGAATCCCTTAAAAATAAGGTAGATACAAGAGAAGGCATTTCTGCAAGAAATCGGCTGATTTCAGCTTGTGGTGGCAGTGGCATTTCGAAAGTAGCGAGAACGCCATATAAGAGCAGTTTGGTGAATAACGTCATTCGGAACATATTGTTACTAACGATAATTTATCATAAAGCAAAATGTAACGCCTCCTCGGATAGGTTACTAAAAATAACTGGACAGGACATTCCAAAGGTCACTAGAACACGAACTTTTATCGGTGCCCGCCATATCTCTGTCATGTCGAAGATCTTGATTTTAATCACATTGCAGTAAATGGCTTCACACGAGTTGTTGCAATAAACCTATGGATTTATTGTTAGGAAAACAGCAGTCTTGCAAGCGCCTATTGATTTAAGACGACTTAATTTCAATCATGTTTAATGCTCTTAAACAGTTTTGCATTGAATATATGACACTTATTACAAACAATCGAGTAAAAAATCATTTATTGAAATACGAGAGGTTACCACGAGATCTCTGATTGCTCTCAAAGTATCAACTATGTGCGGAAGATAGAGTTTGTCTTTGGACAACTGTCTACATTGGTCCACTTCAGCCGGGCGCTATTTGTCTTTAATGCTGCTGTATTGACAAAGCAAATATCAAGTAGGAGCATTTAAAACCAATTTTGAGATAGAGCTTTCAGCTTAAATGATACTTCTAAATGAAAGTTTATGCCAATAACGTGTCTTTTGTTGATAGATGGAGAATTTATATGTAAAAGTTAAAGCAAAATGCTCATTTTATAGCAGCAGTGAGAAAAGACCTCTACACTTGTCAGATGACGTTTTCAGCACAATATTAAATCTCTTCGGGATTTTTAGGTTTCATACCAATGGGAGACAAATTAAGACAAAAACTGAATATTAAAAATCACCCCACATAACCTCCTGGCTGGTATTTAATTGAAATAAATCTTTAGCTAAAGTTAACAAAGACACAAAAATTAACATTTTCATTGCTGTTTTCTTTCATAATGGTACAAATAGGCGATGAGTCACCACGCAAGATCGATATTAAAAGGATCTATAAAGTGCCAAGTATGTAAACACGATCTTCGTGTCTATTTTGCGTCCCCCAACAGCTCAGACTTATTTTTATCTTTCAACACACTTTCCAAACAGACCTCTCATCAGTATTCTCTACAATATAACTCTTATTTTAGGGGCTAAAGTCTTTTTACAATTTTGAGATTACCTCAGTTTGAAATACCTGATCATCAACAAAATGTTGGTTATATTCCTATACCGATAATCTCCTTTCTCCTTAGGTTTTTCCAAAAGAACAATAACGCCATTTTTAGAACTTGTACAATGTCACTCACATGAAACACCGAACATCAAATACTAGATTCTTCTGTAATGTTTTTCCTTTGTTCAGACGCGTTGCCAACATTATTTCTTTTGCCATTGTATCCAAGTAAGGCTTATAATACAGCTCTTAATTGTATAGAATTTTCAAGAATGTCAAAAGAATATACCCATACTTTTACAACAACAGAATACTGCGGCTGGTTTTTGAATGAAAAAATTCGATTTTGTTCGTACATAATTTGATACCTACGATATATTTGGTATTGAATATAGCTCAACTTGCAATGATCAAGGTTTATTGCATTTATTGGCACAAGGGTTGCTCGAAACAGGTAAGCTAAAAGAAAAGGGTTGTATAGAACCTAAGTAATTCACTAAATGTGTGAGCTAAAGACAACAACCTTTCATTGTTTGAGTTCCTAATATTCATTTGTTCAGGTTAGCTTTGAAATGTGTGGTTCAGGACAATGTTTTACTTTCCATATAAATGAAGTTTGACACGTAAATTACTATTTGTCTTTCAATATCCTTTGTCGATTGTATGCACGAACTCACGCAATCTTGCATGTCCAAGCATAACTATGTATATGCATATTTATGTATACACGTATATTTATGTATACACGTATGTACGTATACACGTATGTATGTATACACGTATGTATGATAGAAAATATATGTAGAACAGGAAGTAAATAGCAGAGGGAGAAAAAGCATGCAGTTGCGTAAGGTGTAATATATGTTTGTATGGATAGACTATTTATGGATGGACGGACACATGATTGCATATTTTTCAAAAGCCAAATAACATGTATGTGCAAGATAGACTTTATGTAGGCAAATGTCAGAAATGTAAAATAAACATAAAAAGAACAAAACTTCTGTATAAATATAACTGCATGTGTATTGAGGAAGAGAGTATTATTGTAAAAATACGGCTTCAAGAACAGAACGAGTCTAAAGACTGTTATCTCCAAGAATTACTGAGTAAACTTCTGAAGGTTGTTGGAACTATGACATGCATTTAACAATGAACAATACACATATTTCTATATGTGTGTGTGTCTGTACATATATTTCTTTTCCTTGCATGACCAAAATTCAAATTATATTACTTTGTTTTCAATTCTAATGGCAAAAGAATTCTGAATTGTTGTTTTTCATTCTCGATAATCAAAGACTCTATACAGTGCAACGTTTTTAACCACGATTTGCATAAGGAAAGATATTTATCTCAATCGGCTGTCCCCGAATAGCTCCGATTCATCTCTACCTTTGACGGTGCTTTCCAAAACCTCCCCTCGTAAGTATACTCTACAATTTAGGAGTTATTACAAATCTTGAGATTGCCTCAGTCTGACATACTTGACCGGGAATAAAACGTTGATTGTATTCCTATCCTGGTTTTCTATTTTCTTTTTACGTTCTTCCGCAATGACATCAGTGCCCTATTTAGAACCCTTAATGTCGCTTCAATTAAACATCGAGTGCCAGATATTAGATTCTTCTGTAAAGTTTTTCTTTTGTCCAGACGCGTTGCCAACATTGTTTCTTTTGCCATTGTATCCAAGTAAAGCTTATAATACAGCTCTTGTGACATAGTTTTGTTGACGGAATAACGAATGTAGATCAGTAAAATCGTTACTCAAGATAATTTAACCAGTTAGCAATTTACCTGAAGATCGATACAAAGTGGATGCTTGCATTCCGATGTCTTAGAAGACGTCATCGTCCCGTGTCTAGCTAGCGCCAAAAAATACTATAATTAAACTCGACAAGTATTCTTGAGTGCCAGTTTCAAATCTAAAACGTCTGTATTTTAAGTGATGAAGATTTATCAATATTGGCAACAATAATCTGCTGAAATACTTATCTATCTGCATTCGAATGCGCATTGTTGTTTTATCGTCTTGAAATTGTATAATATTGCATAAGCGTTCTTGTTTATTATCTTTTGTTGTTGGGCAAAAATAACTTGAAAATTTCAATGACCGACTAAGCACTGGAATGTAAAGGCAATGTAAATGAGAATGTTCTCGCTTCTAAATACAATCTTTTGGGGATATAAAATGATGATTTATTTCACCAGTGCTGCAGGTATTGACTTGGGACATTCAGTCAAATTTCAATAGATAGTTTTATTCTGTCTGGTAAATTCACACAAAGGAATAATCCTATCATATGCATCTGAGACACACAATACTTCATCTCTTTCACTGAGTTAAAGTACACTTAAATGTTTTTATTTCAATTTATCCTCCTTTAACATACATGTCTGCATTTTACACCCTCTTCACGTGTCAATATACCAGAATCGGAAACCTGAATTAGTAAGAAAAAATCATCACTAATGGAAAAACATTTTTTGTCTGCATTGAAGAATGAAAGAAATAAAAGCAGAAATTGGTGGAAACTGAATTAATCTTGGCATAAAAATGACTGATATACATACTTTGGCCGCACTTCTACGGGATAATTATAATAGGAAGTAACATGCACAGAGTGCCTACTCGAATGTTTTGCATCACAATCAACTGGTCAATAATTATATCTGCTGAAAAACAGGAACAAAGCTCCGTCGCCAATGTCCCATTAAATTTTGTTCATGAATATTATTTTAATAGCTCTAGATTTATTTTCTTTGTTCTTTTTCAATTTATGTCAACTTTCTTTTAATTGATGACCACAGAAAGAAAAGTAGAAGCCAAAATAATTCGATAACGTTTCATAAGTAAATTTGTCCCTGTTGTTTATGTTGAATTCTATAAATAAATCGAATGTTTGAAAAGAAAACAAAAGCTAGAAAAACAAATTCACTACAAGGATACTGAAATTAGAAGTAGTTTTATTCTGCGATTCAGACTACGTGTAGTTTGTTTCTAAAGTCAAAACATTTTTACTGGCAAATATCACTACTCTAAATTATAGGTATTTTCAATTCAATTGTAAAAGAAGTTGAAGCAACTTTTAGAAAGTTCTCTAAAAAAATATGTATCTAATTGTTTTACAATAAAAAGAGCATATGTAAACTTTTGCAAAAAGAAAATAAATATGCTGCCTTTGAGAACGAACAAATGTTAAATTTTCTTCGCAAACATTTGATGACTACGATATACTTGCTATTGAATATAGCTCAATCTTGCAAATGGTCATGGTTTATTGCATCTATTGGCACACAAGTTTGCCCGAAGCAGATGGTAAACTTAAAGAAAAAGTATACAGAACATAAGTAATTCAACATATGAGTAAACTAAAGATTCAGGCCTTTCATTGTTTGGGTTATAAAAACAGGCAGCATTCATAAACTTTTTTGTGCAGGTTATCTTTCTAATGCGTGGCTCTGGAACATTGTATACTTTCCACATTTAAAAAAAAATGTATGCACGTAAACTACAACTTGTCTCAATATTTATATCGATTGTTTGAACGAACGTACGCAACGTGCCCGTCCAGACACACACACACACACACATATATATATATATATATATATATATATATATATATATATATATATATATATATATATATATATATGTAAATATAGATGTATATGTATGTGTGTGTGTGTGTGTGTGTGTAATATGCAGAACAGGAAATAGATAGTGGAGTGAGAGGTATTATACATTTAGATAGATATAATAAATATTAGCATGGATAGACTATTGATGGATGATGGACACATGTATGCATATTGTACACACGCAGAAATACCTATGAGAGAGATTCTTCAAAAGCCAAATTATATGAATGTGCAGGTCATTCTTTTTATGGAAATATATGTAATGTAAAATAAGCAAAAGAAAAAGAAACAGAAAATCTAACTATGTATCATCGTTTATTGTATTGAGTACGAGAGCGAATCCTGGAACTTGTTTCTCGAAGAATTTACTAAGGGAGCTTTTAAAGGTTGTTGGAACTATTGTATACTTTTAATAATAAAAAATAAATATTTTCTCCCAGATGCTATCCAACATACCGAATGAAGCAAAGAAATAGAGAATATTGTTTTTCCTCAGTTTCTGAAGATACGGATAAAATAGCGTCTTATGCTACAAAGGGGATAATTTATAGGTTTTTTATGCTTGAATAAGAGAGCATGGTGTTGAACGACCATAAGACAATATAACAAACAAGCAAACAAGCAAGTATACAAGCAAGTATACAAGACACATTTACTAAGTAGCCAGATATATTTCATAAGCTTTAGACGGGTTTCATAAAGTGTATATGATTAGCAAAGGCTTCTTCTGTTCGCTTTCCAAATACACCAAATGTGGAAACATCAAAATTATATAAATATATTTTGAGTTATGAAAGAATGACGATCTACTTTAAATGAATGTAGACACTGTGTCTTAGTGAAACATACCATATGTATACCGGGGCTTAACATGCATCATTATTTATATACGACGCTGGCTTCATCTTTTGTAAGAGGCAACGAAGGTTTGAAAAATGAGGCTACGAAGAATAAAATCAAATAAAAGGATTATGAGTGGCATTCACCACTTGTTAATTACAAAGATTAAATAAAAAAGACAGATTTTATCTTTAATTAAAGTTTTAGTCTTATTCATTCATTAAATAAAAAAGCATTTTATTCCTTGTATATAAGAAGCCTTTCGTTCATGAAATAGAATAATATTCGTTGTATATAAGAAGCCTTTCGTTCATTTATCTTGCTCTCGGATTGTGTAATTACATTTATTTTCATTTATCCAATCGATAAAAACTGTTAAAAGACATTTTTAAAGTAGACAAAAGAAGACGGTTTGTTTATATTTGCTTCTCATGAAACTATGCATACAATCTAAAATACAAATTCACATGGATAAGAGATAAGGGTCACCCGGGGTGTATGGTATCACTTTGTAGGAAAGAGATAAGTGGTCACCCAGGGTGTATGGTATGACTTAGTAGGAAAGAGACACTTATACTAAGGGATCTCTATGTTGGAATTTTGAATCCCGCAAAGATTAAGAAAGGACTATTTGAATTCAATTCAAATCTGTATTGTACAAAGAAAACTAAAATCTTAATTTAACAGACAGTGAACAAATACAAAATTAGACAAGCAAACACAAATAACATATGTGAAAATATGGCATTCATACCAGTAAGATAAGTTCTGGAAGGTGATACAGCCCTGCAAACGTAAACTTAATATGAGAAATATGAATTATGATTTTTAAAATAGTTGAATTATATATATAAATGAGACAACATAGATCTTCTGATTTCAAAGTAATCAAACACACACACAAATATATATATATATATAGTTACGACTCTAGGTCTTAAAATTAATGTAACAGAAAGAAAGTGAAACCAGCAACGAGCAATTTATTTCTATACAGTTAAATTGAAAGTTCAAAAGACTCTTACAGTAACGTGAATTAAAGTCCAAATAATCCAATAATCCTAAATGTCCTAATCACAAGTATTAAATACAGAATGTTCCAAATGAATTCCAGTATCCTTGAATGTCCTAATGTGCCAGTAGTCTTGAATATTCTGATGTGTCAGTAGTATTGAATGTCCTGATATGCCTGAATGATGTAATCCAGAATATATTTCAATGAATTCAAAAATAATTCCCAAATACAAGTATTAATCCAAAATGAGAATGAGCATTCTTAGTAATTCCAATTAATATTTCAAATAAATAATTCCTCTTTCTTAATTTACTCTGATTTTCATAACTGTAACATCTGATTACGAAAATAAATTCCGTAATAGACTGATCTTAATAACATGAAGTTTAGCATAGGAATGAAATCTTGTTTACCAAACCTGTATAAATATAAGAATAAGTCACCTGACAGAATATTCCAGAATATGAGTAACTCCAATGGAAATTTCCGGTGCGTACGTGACTCTTCTCACATCAAGACATGGAAAATTCCAATCTTATTGTTAAATGCTATGTAAACAAGACTGATCTTGAATTCAAATGCAGTAAATATGTTGTTTACAAAATGACCACTAAAGTACAACTTAATCATGGACACATAATAAAATTCAATATACATAGCAATTTATATATATATATATATATATATATATATATATATATATATATATATATATATATATCTTGCTATAAAAGAAACGTAATTTACATCGTCTTTAAAGATCGGACATTGTCGTTCACTTGGATCCGTCTTTTTATATCTACCCATCTCAATTCCTACGGGATGACAGCTGCTGCTCAAGGAAATACAAGCTTTCTATTGTGAACGATTTTTGATAAAAGAAAGATAATCAGGAAACGGAAATTTTTTTCAGGAGCCCAAAGGTACTAATAGTTTTCTTAATGTCACCCGAAGAAGATTCTTTGCTTGATTATTTTGGCGAAGAACTACTCTTTAAATTTACTTTTAACCCGCTCATTTCCTAAATACAAGTACTTATGATGCAGGCCCTGTTTGCAAAGCAAAATAGCGATGACGCAGATAATGTCTAGTTCAGGAGCTACAAGAGCAGACCTTCGTCTGTTGAATGCTCATATTTTGATACGTATTTCATCAAATTGTAACGAATTGCAACTATGCAAAGCAAAGTTTTGCAAGCCTTACAGATTCTTCTCACAAATTTTAGATATACTAAATCCCGGAAAATGTACTTTTGTCCCCATGTTTTGCTGCTGACTGAAGTAGTTTGCACAGTGTGTGTGTCAAGAGTGGAAATTTACTCAAAACACACTTCGTTGCATTTATACAACCTCTTGCCGATATAGTGAAGGAAAATGGAATGATTACAAAATATATATTTCATTAATCAGCAAACTTTTTTTTTATAACAAAAATCACTTTCTGTTAAATTTAAGGAAATAGTTGTATAAGCTAACTGTCCAAGGTTCCTGACAAGGAAGATACAATGAAATGATTCCATAATGGTGGTAAAAACGGAATTAAATGTTTAGATATATATCGAAAAATATAAAGCATAGTAAACGAGTATGAAGTTTTCTTTCTTCTTAAAATATTCCAGATGTCTCGCTCTCTCTCTCTCTCTCTCTCGCTATATATATATATATATATATATATATATATATATATATATATATATATATATATATATATATATATATATATATATGGGCCGTGTGCCTTCATCTCAATCTTTTGAGGCAAATAAGAGATAACCCTTACTTGTCATGTTAACTATATAGACCATGAAAGATTCTGTACCCGAAAAGTGCATTAAAAATGCATTTTCTTTGCGTTTCAAATGCATTTCTTTAGCTCTTGCATTTTAAGCTAAGCTGTTATCGTTTATAGCGTATCGTCTCAGCTTTGACCGTTTATGCATTTCTGTAGCAGCTTTGACCGTTTATGCATTTCTGTAGCGTTTGCCTTTAAGCTAGAATCTCATTGTTTATTGCTTGCTGTGTATTATTTCATCATTTAACCTTCATGCATTTCTTTAGCATTCGTCTTCAAGCTAGAATCTCATTGTTTATTGTTTATTTTTCACCGTTCGTGCATTTCTTGACTCTTTACGTTTTATCTACAATCTCGGCGTGCATTCTTTATCATCTCGTCGTTTTCCGCACATCTTTTCAGTCATGAGGTTTTATCGTTTACAGTCATCTGTGAAGGAACATAATAGAAAAGTTACGAGGGAACGTGACAGGTAGATAGTTATTTCTCCAGTCCTTATTAAATTTCCAACATTTTTTGTGCGTTTAAATTATTAAATTATTTCAGCTAAATTAAACAAGCTGTATACGTGCTTTATATTTGTGTATTTATTCGTATGGAATGTCTTCCTCTGTGTTGTGTGTGTGTTTGGGGGGTGGGGGGTGAGTTGTGTATTTATTCGTATTGAATGTCTTCCTCTGTGTTGTGTGTGTGTTGGGGGGGGGGGGTGAGTTGTGTATTTATTCGTATTGAATGTCTTCCTCTGTGTTGTGTGTGTGTTGGGGGGAGGGTGAGTTGTGTATTTATTCGTATGGAATGTCTTCCTCTGTGTTGTGTGTGTGTTGGGGGGGGGGTGAGTTGTGTTTTTATTCGTATTGAATGTCTTCCTCTGTGTTGTGTGTGTGTTGGGGGGGGGGGGTGAGTTGTGTATTTATTCGTATTGAATGTCTTCCTCTGTGTTGTGTGTGTGTTGGGGGGAGGGTGAGTTGTGTATTTATTCGTATTGAATGTCTTCCTCTGTGTTGTGTGTGTGTTGGGGGTGGGTGGGTGAGATGTGTATTTATTCCTATTGAATGTCTTCCTCTGTGTTGTGTGTGTGTGTTGGTGGGGGGTGAGTTGTGTATTTATTCGTATTGAATGTCTTCCTCTGTGTTGTGTGTGTGTGTGTGTGGGGGGGTGAGTTGTTTATTTATTCGTATTGAATGTCTTTCTCTGTGTTGTGTGTGTGTTGGGGGGGGGGGGGTGAGGCGCTTAGAAGATATAAAGAATTTTATTTTTATAAGTTAAAAGTCTTTTATATCGTTCTCATCTCGCATTAACGTATGTATGTATGTATGTATGTATGTATGTATGTATGTATGTATGTATGTATGTATGTATGTATGTATGTATGTATGTATGTATGTATGTGTTTAGTGTCTTAACGTGTGTCAGAGAGAGAGAGAGAGAGAGAGAGAGAGAGAGAGAGAGAGAGAGCAGTTTGCGTTCCTGTCTTTTTTCTTTCTTTCAAATAATAAATTTGTGATCAGTTCTAGATTCAGAAGTATGGAAGGTTAATGAATATTCTGAACTGCTTTAAAGTTATTCTTCGATGACAAACTTTATCTGTATACTTGCATCCTTTATGTGTTTTAAACAACATGATTTGCATGTTATCTGTCATGATCGCAAAAAGCACACGTATTTATACTAGCAGAATAAAATGTTCGTTTGATTCTATATTTTGCCTTCTTACTTCATTTCAATGAAATTCGAAATACAATTCATCTGTGTTTTAGATGGGCTCTGCCTCCAAGATCACAGGGAGCAGTATAGACTTATCTTCCTTGGAAAAACGGATAATGATTCAATGAAATATGCACAAATTAATGGTAAGCAGCAAGTACAAGTACATAAGAAAATACAAAGAAGAGTTATATTTTTACACTGAATTTCCAACTATGTGCTGATCCGTAGAGCACCGAATGGCGGCGATGGCCTTCCAAAGGCTGCATACTGTATCAAAAATATCATGAGTACGCTGCGTTGTGTAACACAGCTTTTGGATGAAATTAGTAGCGACAACGATGAACTTCATCAGTACCGGGCTTCAGTAGGTTTGCTGCACAGCTCTAACTGGAAAGGGTGTCGTTTATTTTACTGGGGTCATTCGCCTGAAAAACTTATATAATTAATGGCGGAAGTTTTATTACTTTCCCACATGAAACTTAATTACCAATAATAGTTTTAAAGTGAAACATATAGGCTCATTTACTTCAAAATCGGACAAACTCTCTCTGTCTCTACTTCTCTCTCTCTGACACACACAGACACAGACACACACCGTTTGTGAATGGAACTTCAGTTTGAGTAACAAAGTCTGTAGATAAAAAGAAAGAAAAAAGAAATCATCATTGTTTTTTGCCAGTAGTACACTAAAGTCTTGTGTCCGCATTTCCCACCCCAACTCTCTCCTTGATTAACAATTCTGTGTATTAATCAAAGTTATTACACTGCAGCTTTCGGATACCTAAACTTACTCGGCATTACATGGTCAGAATTGTACTGATCTGCCCATAAACCCTATACATACATACATACATACATACATACATACATACATACATACATACATACATACATACATACATACATACATACATACATAGATACATACATACATACATACATACATACATACATACATACATACATACATACATACATACATACATAGATACATACATAGATACATACATACATACATAAATACATACATACATACATATTAAACACTCTTTTTAACAGTATGACCTTCATTTTTCAACTGTCTTCTAACATACATGGCTTACGTAGGTCTTGTCGACTAAAACTTATACCTTGCATGAATTTTGTTTGGTTCATTTTTTTTAGCTACTACACGCAAAACTTTCGCTTCCAGAATATTGTGTTATTCACTGTTTTTGTCATAAATTATAGTCAAAATACGCAATCATGCAGAATTGTCAGTCGCCTATCTCTCTCTCTCTCGTTAATGATCCGAAATTCATTTTTTTAAAAGTTCATTCGACATTGATAATAAAATTGCACATTCTTAACAGTATCTTTCAGGCTGACTAAATGTACAAATCTCTCTCTCTCTCTCTCTCTCTCTCTCTCTCACACACACACACACTCAGACACAAACACACACACATACACTTATACATTCACTCATGAAAAGATTCATCATAATTATTTGTATTTTCAGCCGACGGCCTTTGTATCCATGCATTCATAATTGTATCATGATGAGTATGCGCACACTTTACCTCAGCCTTGCTGGTCCATACGCATAACATATATGCACAATATTAATGCTGGTGGTCTTACTCACGCTGTAATGTTGACAAAGTTTCTGGACAGAAATAAAAAGAAAGAAAGAAACCTACTAAAGCAACAGATCTTTATTGTGCAAAAATTTGAATGCAAATATGTAATCTGATCATAGTTTGCAACTATTTTGAAATACGTGCACTTTGTAATGCATGTGTACAGGTGTACAACTATTTTGAAATACGTGCACTTTGTAATGCATGTGTACAGGTGTACAACTATTTTGAAATACGTGCACTTTGTAATGCATGTGTACAGGTGTACAACTATTTTGAAATACGTGCACTTTGTAATGCATGTGTACAGGTGTACAACTATTTTGAAATACGTGCACTTTGTAATGCATGTGTACAGGTGTACAACTATTTTGAAATACGTGCACTTTGTAATGCATGTGTACAGGTGTACAACAGTCGGTATAGTATTCTAATCTAGCCATTTTCTAATTTCTCCATCTTGATACCATACACATCTTAATTTGAACATATTTAGAATTAAAAATAACAAGAAAAACAAAAGATGTACATTTTTTTTTCAGAGGGGTACTTGTATTTTTTTATTCATATTGTATAAATGCTTCGGTTCTTTTAGGTTACAGATGATCTTAGACTATCGTATACAAATAACAAACATTTGTCGTGAATAATAAGGAATTCATAAAATGTTTGGACATTGTAGCATTATATACAACAAAAATTAAACAAGAAAAGCGGTGCATTATTCATTCAGGCCGTATTGAAATAATAAGTGCAAGGTGCGAATTACGTTTTGCATTCTCAGTAAGCTGACAGATATGATCAAACTGGACCGACGTGATATATGAATCGTCCCGTGTAGCTAGGGTTGGTAGAGGAAGCACTTTTCTGGAGCCTACGTGTAAAGTCGTTATTTGTTTGCACAATAAAAATTAGTAATAAACAAAATGCTTTTATTCATAAGACATTTCCTTTCGAACAGATAGGACAAACATTTAAGCTGCAGTATTCATGTGACTTAACAACTTCCGCAAGTGCACAATGCACACTGGAAACTTAAAAGAGTGATTCAGAATTTAGAGGTCGTATGATGTGATAAATTGTCCACTTTTATGTATGTATCATCTATTTTCAAGGCATTTAATAGAAATAATAAGAAACCTCTCCTTAGCGGACATCACGTCGACTGGCTCATTCTGTATGTTGTTAACATCTATACTCTGATATAAAAAAAACTAATATAACATATACTAGCATCAAGGTTAGTGTGAAAAACCGTCTCTCAAGAGTTGATGTCTGATGAAATGAGAAGACCGCTATCACAGGCTTTATTGAGTTGTATCTCCACCATTATAATGAAAAAAAAAACAACAAAAAAACAAAAAAAACAACAGAAAACAGCAAACATTCTTGACACAAGTTTCCTTTCCATCGATCGAATGCGTTAGATAGGACATGCATAATTCTATATACATACCAGACACTTATATGGCTATTGATTTTCAGCGTATCAGTAGCTTGAACCTAGTTAGAAAAATAGAGAAAACAAATGCAAGAACCAACTGATACAAGATCATTGAGCACCAATACTGAAACACACATGGAATGGTACAAGGAAAGTTACTTCCTCTTGATGTGCTTGAGATCCAAGCTTTTGACTTTTCAATGTATTTATTCTTATCGTTGTGATATTGGAAGAATTATTTCCTTTCGAATTGTTGCCAAATGTTTGTGAAAAGATCTATCAATAAAACAACAAACAGTTATACATGCAAAACTCAACCCTACTGATAAAGGTATATGTAACTCATATTTGTCCAATCAAGGGATGGAAAAGGGAGAACTATCATTATAACGGAGAAAAAGAAAACATACACTGACAAAAAACAGCTGGGTGGGTGGATGGTTGAACTGAATTCTCATGTTTGCCTGAGAAGTATATTTTTCGGGATTAGTTCCTGTGTATAGGTTACACTAAAGGTACTGATTTTACTTTTTTGCAAATTTCGGCAAGTAGTTTCGAACCCTTCTTCATATGCAAGCAAGAATCAAATTGTCTTAAATGACGTCTTCCATTTCTATCATTAGATGGCTCTAGTTCCTTTTTTATTTATTTATTTGGCTCCTCCCCTTTCTTTCCTCCCTATTTTCTCAACTTTCTACACAATGTTTGGCACATTTTTATTGACAACTTCTCCTTTTAACTTCTTTCTTTTCTTTATTCTCGTCTTTCACCTACTCCCTCGTTGTTCATCCTCGTGGTTTATATGCCTCGGCTAAATACTAATGTTTAACCAAAAGACTCTTCACTTTTACTGTTTAATTTTTTGTCATTAAAACTTGATATCATCAGCCTTATATTCATATATATATTTAAAATTTTTGTATCGAAAAAGGAGAAGAATATCAGAAGCCACTGGCTTTCGTTCTAATCCTTTACCTTCTATATTCTATATCTTGTAATCTCCAACTACAATTTATGAAACAAAATATGTTTAAACTAATGGCTCCAGTCATGCTATATGAACATTAGCAATCATTTTAAAAGAAATCTTAAACTGAGATTTATTAGAAACGAATCGATTTATCAGTCTCTACATACACAAAAGAAGGTAAACACAGTGAGAAATGTAGTACAGTAACATATAAATTGTACGATCTTTGACAAGTTTCGATAAATTCAAATTCCCGCAGTCTTTGTATTGACCTACTCTAATGCAACTCTATCCTACTTGTGTGCTACTATATCAATAAATGGAGATTATAAAATGTCGCCTTCCAGGATTTTACAGGTAAATTGCGAAAATTGGTTTGTAAACAAGGCTGCATGATGTAGGCTTGAAGCAAAGGAATACAAACTCCTGAATGCAACATATCATTGTATCACATATTCCTCGAGCAACATTAAACCTGGAGAAAACATAGTTTTCTTGTGTTGGGTTTAACGCCATTTTCAGCACATGATAGGTTATACATGGCGGCCAGTATATTTGGTGGAGGAAGACCCCGGGAAGAACCATCGGCCCACAGGAAGCTACTGGTAAGCTTTCTCACATACCCACATTGGTCAAACCGAGATTCGAACTCACGCCGACAGAGGTGATATGTGTGAGTGAAATGTAAAGGCGAGGGCATTTGACCACTCGGCAACCCGGGGCCCCTGGTGAAAACTTAGCTATAGCATTTCCAAAGATAAGTACTGATATATTGGTTGTACTAGTGAGCTTTTAGTATCGTTTGATAAGATGGTAACATAAGATGCTAATAATGTAGTGGTGGTAAACAATTTGGTGTCAGATGTGGGGTGTTGGTGAGAGGTAGTACCTTTGTACTATTGGCTTTCTTGCAGCTGCACACCTGTGTGGAAGTAAGCACTGGTCCTCACCCAACACTCAACTCTCACTGCTGGCTCACCGGCAAACCGTGTCAGCTTGCGGGCTAAACGTAGTGAGGTGGTTGGTTTGTTTACATACTGACCTGAGGAACTTCAAAAGCACAAAGTCTCGACGGCAGAATAGGCAGAAGAGAAAGATGCTTTCCCAACAGCTACGACGGCGGAAGAAGACAACTTGGGTTCCAACCCAGCATTAGGTCAACAGCCCAACTGCCAGGTAGGTTATCTCGGGAGAGAGGAAGGCTAAGGGAGTAAACCCTGACAAGATAATCCAGAGCGGAGTCCCTAAGGCGGTCGAATAACAATTTAGACATTTCGCAGCTGAAGTGGTTCCAAGCTGCATTGGTTCCTCTTTCCTTTGGACTCTACCAGTGACGCCCAGAGGGGGGTCCTGGTGCATGGGCTTCTCAGAGGCTCCATATTAACCTGCCCATGCATGTGCTCTTGAGAGGTCACTCCAGCCTCCCTGCACAGCGTTGACACAACACGGGAGGCAGCAGTTACCGGTTATAAGCCCTAGCTCAATTCGCGTAGAGAATATGCGCCAGGGATTGCCTCTGACGGTGGGAGAGTTCCTCGCATCTCAATGGACAGCTACAGCCCGCCACAAAGCTAGGCAGCCCCCAGACAATAAGGTGCTGTCCCGACACAGTCCGGCTGCTTCAATGGGTGCTTGGAACTTAGAGCCTATACTCGACAAGCGGACTGAAATCATTGCACCAGCAAGACAAAGATGAATAGAAAGAAGAAACCAGCCCTAAGAATAGGATGCTGGAAGGTCAGAACCATGACAACTCGCCTGTCCGAAGACCTTCAACAGATCAATGGCACACGCAAAACTGCTGTGATCAATGTCGAGCTGAAAAGACTAAACACTGACATTGCAACTCTCCAAGAAACACGCCTCGCATCGACTGGATCGCTTAGAGAGAAAAACTGCGCCTTCCTCTGGCAAGAAAAAGGCCCAGAAAAAGCAAGAGAATACGGAGTAGGCTTCGCAGTCAAAATCACTCTCCTGAGGATGATCGATCCTCCCACAAGCGATTCAGAGAGAATCTTGGTAATGCGCCTATTAACTTTTGATGACCCCGTAAACACTCCACTCGTACTCCGAAACAAAGGACCAGTTTTATGACGAATTCGAGACCACCATCAACGGAATACCGAAACATGAACACCTGTACCTGTTAGGGGATTTTAACGCAAGAGTAGGTGCTGATCGTGACTCATGGCCCACTTGCCTAGGACATCATGGCACTGAGAAGATGAACGAAAATGGGCAGCGACAACTTGAACTTTGCTCCTACCATGACCTCTGCATCACAAACACGTACTTTCAGACAAAGCCTCAACACAAGGTGTCATGGAGACATCCCAGATCTGACCACTGGAACCAACTGGATCTGATCATCACCATGCGCATCAGCCTCAACAGCGTCCTCAGCACTCGCAGCTACCATAGCGCTGACTGACACATTCCTTGGTATGCAGTAAGGTCAGACTTCAGCCAAAGAAATTGCACTGATCGAAACACAAAGAAATCCCCAGCATCAATGTCAGCAACACAGTTAATCAAGAGATGTCACAGCTGTACAATGACGCCCTGCAACAAGCTCTCTGCTCCAACAGCCCTGGTGCGAGTGCCCAGCAGAAATGGGAGCTACTGAAGAATGTGATATACAGCACAGCCCTATCAATATTTGTCAAAAAGCTGAACAAGACCAATGATTGGTTCGAAGCAAACTCTAGTGAAATGATCCCAGTCACTGAGGCCAAACGCATCGCCCTTGCCAACTACAAGAGTGACCCAAACCAGAACACTCTATAAGCAATGAGAGATGCCAGAAACAACGCTCAACAGACTGCAACTATGTCAGAACATCCAGACATAAGCAGATACAAGCAACATCAGAGGCATGTCGGATGGGATCAAGAAAGCAATATGTTCTATTTAAAAAAAGACAACCCCTTTAAAATTTGTTACAGGGGTGACCACAAATGATCGCGACAAGGAAATGTAGCGGTGGGTAGAACACTATTCAGAGCTGGACTCCCGGGGAAACATTGTCAATCATACAGACCTCAACGCTATCGAGAGCTTGTCTATCCTGGACGAACTCGATGATAAACCAACCGTTGATGAACTCAGCAAGGCCTTAGATAGCCTAGCAAACGGAAAGTCTCCCGGAAAGAATCCTACTCAAACACTTCCACGAGCTCCTCTGTCTATGCTGGAAAGAGGGTGAAGTACCACAAGATACGAGAGATGCTAACATCATCGCTCTCTACAAAAACAAGGGCGACAGGAGCGATTGCAACATTAGCAATGTGGTTGCTCTAATTGTCCTGAGCAGACTTCAGAAACTTGCGAATCGAGTCTACCCTGAGTCACACTTCGGCTTCAGAGCAGAAAGGTCCACCATCGACATGATTTTCTCACTTAGACAACTGCAAGAGAAGTGTAGGAACAGACAAAGCCACTATAATAGCCTTCATTGAACTCACAAAGGCTTTCGACCTTGTCAGCAGAAGCGGATTGTTCAAGCTGCTAGAAAAAAATGGGTTGTCCCCCAAAGCTCCTCAGCATGATCCAATCATTCCATGAAAATATGCACGGCACAGTTCAGTTTGACGGCTCAGCCTCAGAGGCTTTTGAGATACGTAGTGGAGTCAAACAGGGATGTGTTCTTGCCCTTACCTTGTTCTGGATATTCTTCTCTCTCCTGCTAAAACACACCTTTGGCTCATAAACCGAGCGAATCTACCTTCACACAAGGTCAGATGGAAAACTCTACGACCTCGCACGTCTCAGAGCCGAAACCAAGATCCGCAAAGTTCTCATCCGTGACCTATTCCTTGCTGACGATGCGGCAGTGACAAGCGACACAGCGGCTCATCTCCAAAACCGCTCTGACGATTTTTACACGCTTGCCAGGACTTCGGGCTCATCGTCAGCCTGAAAAATATGGTAGTGATAGTCAAGCTGTTGAAGAGCCACCTTCCATCAACATCAACAACTACGAACGTGAGGTTGTCAGCAAGTTCACATACCTTGGGTCTACCATCACTGACGACCTCTCGTTTGACGCAGTGCTCAACGTCTGCATTGGAAAGGCCGCTTCAACAATGTCTTGTCTGAGTAAGAGGGCCTGGAGTAACAACAAGTTGACTGAGCACACTAAAATACAAGTGTACCAAGCCTGCGTTATCAGCACGCTCCTATATGGCAGCGAGTCATGTTCACTATACTCGCACCAAGAAAAGAGGCTAAACAACTTCCACCTACGCTGTCTCTGACGCATCCTCGGCATATCCTGGAAAGATAGAGTTTCAAGGACATCCTCTACGGATGGCTGGCCTCTGGCAAAAGGCCGCCAGATCGCCCACACCTGCGCTTCATAGATGTGTGCAAGAGAGACATCAAGGCTTTGGAGATCGATGTGGACAGCTGGGAAGCATTTGCTCAGGACAGAAGTAGCTGGAAGCATGAGCTCAACCAAGGACTTCAGAGAAGCGAGTGACAGCGGTTGCAATTGGCAGAGAAGAAAAGATCCTGCAGAAAGGCAGTTGCAATTGGCAGAGGAAAAAAGATCCAGTAGAAAGGACAAGATGAAACAACATGTGGCAACCCCAGAAACCATCTTCAAGTGCGACAGATGCAACAGAGATTGTCATTCCCGAGTGGGTCTCTTCAGCCACAACAGACGCTGCTCGTCTACTAACTGACTTACTACTTCAAAGCGCAACTCCACAGTCTTCCAAGACTGATAAATGCCGATTAAAAAAAAAATTGGGTAGAATGATTGTGAGAAATATTGCCATATCCTACGGAAGCGATGATCTTTTCAATTTGAATCACTACAACACTTTCATGATAAACGAAGATATGTGATTAACTGATTCAGTTAGCATAAATAGGGTTGCTAAAAGGTACCATAGGTGATGTATACTTTTAGATAAACATATCTACTATATATTTTTGAACACGTACAGGTAGTGTACACTTGTAAGTTTACATATATAGCTACAGATGTCAATATAACATATCCAATTGAGATGAAAATATAAGCTCTCATCGAAAAGCTAGCTTGTCGGGTATATTTTGTTTAGAAGACTAGGTATTTTAGAAATGTATCTACTGTTCTCCACTTTATTTTTTTGTCACTTATAAATAAAACCCAGAATTTTCACAAACTTTAACTACAGGTTAAATAATATTATTTAAAATTATAAAAGACATTTTAAACCATTAAATTTTCAAGATAAATCCACAGTGTGCCTAAATTGGCTTGATTGCGAAATCTTTGATTATTGTTTCCTAAAAAGATAAATTGTTTCTACACTGCAATTCGAGAAGGTCGAATAACTCAAGGCGTCAACTATAAGTTCTTTGTTGGTTATAATATAAATTACTTAATTGATCCTTTAAAAGGCGACACAAAAAAAAAAAAGAAAAAAAAATCAAGGAAGGACTAAACAATTCGCATGTCATTGTCAGAGTGAATCATAGTTATTCCTCGTACACTGAATAGAGTTCAAACGTCAACTGTGAAAATTAATTGCCTCAAATAGGCATTTATTCTGGATCTTTTAAACATAGGATGTATATTGAAAGCTAGAATTAATATGCACGTAAGATATATGTTTAACTATTATAAGAACTGATTCCTTATCCTCAGTGACGTGCTGACTTCTTAGTGTAACAAGATACTTTCCTTGATGTATAACATAGACTGAATTTAAACCAGGCCTCTTGAAATCAGAGATATACATAAATTATGATTGGGTAAGTTTAACACATCACGTTGTCCAATAATCCATGTGCGAAAAGTCACGTAAGTACTCTATTTTAAGACCACATTTGACAGGGTAATTAACCTTATATAACCTCTAACCGTCCCAGCAAAATATATCCACTCTGGTGTCACTCTAGTGTCAGTTCATTAAAACAAAATAATTATCGTACTCAGAATACAGTCTTCAAATTTAACTGTGTATACTTCACAATTGGCCTAAGAGCGATATATATATATATATATATATATATATATATATATATATATATATATATATATATATATATATATATAAACATTCTTTTCTAACTCGTATTTAACTTCCTTCTTTTTTCTATGACTTCCCAAATTCCAAATTTCGAAGAAATGGGTTTCGTGTTGTTCTTGTTGTTGTTGTTGGCTCAAATGCAGCTTGCCTTTTAATTTCACAATAGAACTAAATGTTTAATTTACAGTCTCTACTGAATATACCTTTTGTTTCGAAGTGGTCCTATATTTGGCACACAAGATGCATATTCCAACTACTATGATCATGTCTTTATACAAACGACTCATTCTGCATTATTCCCGTTTACCCTTCTTTAAACGTGTTTAGCATGTATTTGGGGGATAAACTGCAATAATAGAGATGTAGGCTTGATTCCCATCTTGCGTCGGAAATTATTTAATCCGTGGCGCTATTACCAAGGAAGGAAGTTCTCTATGATTTAACCTCATGATTAGAAGAAAAAGAAAAACGGTTATGATATATGTCTATCATATCACAATTATAAGTCTCTTTGAAATAATAAAGTTTACTGCTCAGACATGGTCTGCTTTTTATTCTTTAAAAAAAAACAAAAAAAAAAACAACAAAACAATATCATGTGCATATGCAAATTGTAATGTATACACAAATAGATTTCTAAAACTCTGTATTTTGAGTACGACAATTGTACGCTTTTAATGAACTGACAACAGGGGAAGATCGTTTGCTGTGGCGGTCAGAGGTTTTATAATGTTAATTAGACTGTCAAATGTGTTCTAAAGATAAGAGTACTTACGTGACTTTTCGCACAATGAACAACAGTAAACAAGGTATGTACTTCTTGCCCAATCAGAATTCAATTATAGCATTTACATCACACCTAGTTTAAAATTCATCTTCGCTATTAATCAATGAAAGTATCTCGTTACACTCACAAGTCAGAAACTTATTTCGGAAAACGAATTTCTTCTTATAATACTTAAATTATATCGTGCGTGCGAATTAATTTTACCTTTCAATTTACGTCTAATGTTTAAAAGATCGGGAATAAATACCCATTTGAGGTGATTCATTTTCCTACTTGACGTTCGCACTCTATTCAGTTGATGAGGACTAATTATGATTCACTCTTACACTGACACGTTTTAATGGTTTAGATGTTGCTTGCCTATTGGTTTCCTTTTTAAGGGATAAATTATGTAATTTATATTATACGCAAGAAATAAAGACACACCTGACGCCTTGGGTTATTCGATCTACTCAGGTGTAAACAATTTTATTTTTAAGAAACAATAATCATTTTGCAATCAAGCCAGTTCTGTACACTGTATGATTATCTGGAAAATCTAATACTGAAATGTCATTAATCATTTATAATAATATGATTTTCCCTGTAGCTCAAGTTTGAGAAAATTTCAGGTTGTATGTATGCAATTGAAAGAATAATTAAATGAAGAATAGTGAACACATTTATAATGAACTTAGTCCTCAAGAAAACATTACCAAACAATGAGGGCTTACCTTTTGGTCTTCTTTTGACTTCTGCAGTTGTGCATGTAAAACTACACGTACACATGTACGTGCTATATATATATATATATATATATATATATATATATATATATATATATATATATATATATATATATATATATATATATATATATATATATATATATGTGTGTGTGTTTGTGACTTTCTTTTTTAACCCCTATATGCCTTGATTTCTGTTAGAGAAATGCAGAGTGACAGTGTACTGACGGGAGTTAATTACTGGGTCGCAATGCGAATGTGTCAGCAATGCATAAATGCCTATATCCACGACTATGTTTCATCGTTTTTGGAGTTGTGCACTTAGTCGAGAGGGTATTGGGTTTGAGGACCCGGAATCGAATTTCAGTAGTGGACGAATTAAAAATTCTTTGTGTATGATAATTCTCTCTCTCTCTCTCTCTCTCTCTCTCTCTCTCTCTCTCTCTCTCTCTATATATATATATATATATATATATATATATATATATATATATATATATATATATATATATCTATATATATATATATCTATATATATATATATATATATATATATATATATATATATATATATATATATATAATGAAAAAAACAATTTGGTTATCTGTACGATTAAAAAGTAACTACACAAATCATCCCATCTTTGAATTTTTTTATGCTAATCTAACAACAACACAAAATAAACACATAGTTAACTCATTTTAAAACCGTTTTTCGAATTTGTTTTCTATTATTTAACTCTTGTTCGTATATTTCTCCAGTCATTCAAATAATATAATAAATAATAATCGAGAGAGAGAGAGAGAGAGAGAGAGAGAGAGAGAGAGAGAAAGAGATCACAATCTGCAATTAATCACAACAAGTGACACGCGCCTGTGCGAATAATAATTGAAGAGTCTGCATTTATGTAAGCTGGCCATTACTATTTAAACAATTTTGACTGCATTAAGCAGGAATAGTACAAAGACCGTCCATGCATTAGAAGACACCTCTTCTTAACACAATTTATTGCTTCGCACTAACACACAGCAGGTCCAGCCTATATATGCCCTCTCCACAGCGCATGATACATTGATTTTACATGAAAGTTCAAGAGTAGTATCGTTATTTATTATATACTCATTTTTTTCTCCATTAACTTTGCATTGTCAGAATCGTGCAGTATTTCTCCATACTGCACGGCTTCATACTGCACGACACGTGTGTCTAAAAATAGTATCGCGTGTTAGGAACTACTTTTTATTGTAAACAAACAATGTACGCAAATGTAGCAGACACCGGAGCTTTTGCTTTATTAGATTTGTCTGTGGATGAACTAAACAAGCTGTTTGAGAGTAGAGATGATAAAGCTGACGATGTGGATGAATTCATTGAGTCACAAAAGAATCTTTCAACCAAGCAAGTGACTGAACGTGATATTCACAATGTACAGCGGTGGCTTTATGACAACAAACGTGAGGCATACAGTATTGAAAATATCATTCTGAGCATTTAAACACTTATTTAGCCGATGGTTCAGACTATGAACCGTGCTCTCCAGAGTCTATAAAAAATAGCATAAAAAGGCATCTTATGACTAAATGATATTCCGTTTCTCTCAGAGACCGCTAATTTTACAAGTCAGTCCAAGCACTAAATTCGAAAAAATACAACTAAAGAAGGCGGGTTTTGGTATAAAAGCAAGTGCCTCGGAGCCAAGAAGCCACGATAACGAAGAAGCCTTATTTACCGCTGACGAAATGGGCTCTCACACCCCAGCCGCTTTGGAATTTTGCCTTTTTTTTTTTTTGAGAAATTGTTTGGATTTATTATGACAGTACATATAAATATGTCATCTATAGCTGGTAATAAGAATGACAATAAATGTACTTACTTTTTTGCATCCTGAATTTCTTCAAAATGTACTTTGTGATCCACGGCGCGAAATTGCACTGCAATCTAGACTACATTTCCAACATAAATCACATTCCAAAGGAGAATTTACTGCACTCCAAAACGAAATGAATTTAATATTCCCTAAAAAAAATATTTAATCCTGCATCTTCTTGAGAATTTCACTTAAAAGAATTTCATATTTTGTCCACCTTATGATTCCAAACTATCAATGACAGGACAGTAACACATGTGTAAGCTGGCTTGCTGTCGAGGTCAGTCCTTCTAGCTACATGTACATCGTACGTAATAGAACCAGCTAAAAACTAAAAGAGCAGAATTTAGCTGAATCGACATAAAAACAAAATCCTTCCATTCCAGATCAACTGGGAAAGTTGTTCCAAGGCGCAGTCATTCACAATATGACTCAAAATTTCAATTTTAAGTAGACCAAAATGAGATTTCTTTTTGAAACAAGTCACTGAGCGGGCGGTACTCAACCAAGTTCAAAGGTCACTGGGCGATGCCATGTGCGCATGAATACTGTTACTGTGTATTATTTAACTTCGGTTGTGTATTTACTTTAGAATATAGCAGAAATTCAGTTACTTTGTTTCTTGTAGTGTGTTCTATTTTTTATTCAGCCTTAGGTAAAAAAAAGCAAAATGAGAATATAATAAAAAGGTTACTGAATTTGTATGGGAAAATATGAACTCGTTTTTTTCTGAGCTATACTGCACTCCTGACGTCGTGCAGTATAACTCAGAAAACTCGTTCATATTTTCCCATACAAATGCAGTAACCTATAAATCCGCTTACACTTGGCCGAGCGTAGTTTTATTCTTGACTGGATATGACTTGAGTTATGACTTGAATGATTGCAAGCTCGTATGCAGAAGACGGCACCCCGAAAACAAGATAACCAGGTAACTAAGGTCGTTATTAGGGATTGAAGCAGTAATAAAACTTGAAAATGAAAGTACATCACTTTGCAGTTGACAGCATAAGTTGTTTTCTTTTTGTCCTGATACCCGAACAAGACGTCATGTAACATAAATGCATGCATATAGTAGAGATCTAATGAGGGGTACGGTCAGTTACAGTAAAGGATGAAAAGGATTAACTCGGAGAAAATGAAGTGCAAGGGATGGTTATTCTAATTACAAATAATCGATTTCTTATCAGCGTAGGGTCACAACTTGCGATCAAAAACACAAAAAGTGCAAAGGGTAAGTTGTTTCTTTTTTTATTTATAAATGAAGAAAGGCGCAGAAAATATTGATGAATCGATTATACTGTGTACAACCGGAAAGTATCAGTAAGAGCTTTGCGGGTACTGCTCATTTTAAATTTTCCTCGCAATTCCTTAAAAACGTTGAAAATTGATCTGTAAATTATTTAGACAATCATCGAGATCGAGATCGAGAGAGAGAGAGAGAGAGAGAGAGAGAGAATTGAGCAAGAAGTCGTTCCCTTTCAAAGTACATAGATTTAAATTGAAAACACATATTCATTTGAACCCTTGTTTAATCGAATAAAGAAGGAGCAAGAAAACCATGAAATATCAAGTAGAACATATCGTAAGATTATGTTATTAGATAAGGGGTGAAATTTGAAAGGGGGATATTGGTATCCCCATTTACCATTTCAAAGAACTGCATTGTATTTTCAAAGAGTTATTGTTAATAATGTTTTACCATAAATAGAGATGTGGTGTATTAATTTTCTATTTTGTGGCGTATTTGATTTGAAGAATAGAAAATACACCAACCCCTAAAAGCAGAGATTGCGTTACTGCACTGGAATACACAGTAAATTCGAAATTCTACCTATCAACTGTCATCATTTAAGTTTCTTCTTATCTCTCCATCTACCGATGACAATACTGACTGTAGGTATCGCATAAGTCGTTTAAGTTTCTCAAATTTCCACAAGATTAATGTTTATTTCATTAACTATCGCAAGTTATCTGGACTATAATCTGTACGTTAGTGAGCTCTTTGTTCTAGTGAGACGTCACTTTCGGATATACATCAGAGTCAGCTAAAACCTGCGTCCGCTTTTGTAAGGGTCACAAACTATGTATGGAATGTTATACAGATGTTGAATATGGGGATTTTGGTAAGGAAGATTCGAAAATAGGCTCAAACAGAAACCACCCTACTTGATGCTTAACATTATAATTAATTTATAAGGGAACAGTTAAATCAGATATTAAATATTGTATTTTAAATGGTTAACTGTTTACTACGAATGCGTGATAAAATTTGAATTACCAAAACATATTTCTTTTTAAATACTCGATATTGACAGGACATATACCAACCATATAAGTATTTTGAGGAAAGAATTGTAATCAGTAGCAGAAAACTGAAATGATTCCAATCTAAAACAGTGTCACAGACTTGTCTTTTAGTTTACATGCAGCAGTTACCTTCTTACAATCTAGGCACTTGGCATTTTTTTTCAAGCATTTTAAACATTTACAGATAGTCAAAATCTATAAAGAGAAAACTAAATTCAAAGTCTTGAATGTGCCCAATCAATGAATTGCAGCCAACACAAGGCACATTCCATAATTTCAAAAAGCGCTGAGAGAAAAACATTGCCTGCGATGCATATCGTGATGCAAATAGCACACAAGACTCAGAGTCATATTGGAAAAACTGGTAATAGTTTGTGCTTAACCTTAAACAGCCAGGGAAGTAGTTTGGTCAAATTATAAATTTCTTCCCGTATGACATCACACTCAAGCTCTTTAATAACAAATATTCGCACATCTGCTATAGCGCAATATTAACTGTTTGGTTTGGGTTTTTGTTTAACAGCACAGAAATACGTTGAAGGTTATGTCATACATAGGCAAGTAGAGCACACCATGTTTGCCCATTCCGATGGCGGGAATACAACCCGGACCCTTCTGGTCGCGAGACAAGCGCTATAACAAACACTAAGCCACTGCATATCTAATGCGGAATATTCAACAATAACTTACGCGAAAGTCTCTCATCCCTGACCTTCACCACAAACACACGTGTTGTTGACGACTCCCAGCCCCTCGGTCATAAAAGTTCACTGGTTTCGAAATGTTACTTGAAAATATTCTGATCTATCTAAAGGTCGCATTGGAACATTTCGAGTAAGATTTTCCTGTCTGGGATAACATATGTTCCCTAAATGCTGAGTAATGTTTTATGACGGAGGGTGCAGTTTATTTGCTATGCAATTTCAATTGGCGAATATTTGCGACCACATTTATTTCACTAGATGGACTTTCATAGCCTCCTCTTGACAGACAAACGAAGCAAATGAAATAAGTTTTGAACATTAAATAAATCGTATATCTGGGGAATTTATGACACATCTTTAAAATCAAACATATAAACAATATTATATCAAATTCAATAAAAACAAGTCAAATGGTTTGCTTGAATCAATATTCAATTACAACACTTTCTTGGCATTTCTTTGCATATTAGCAACATACTAGCACAGCACAGAAACGACGATTATGGCACATGCATTTTATAAAAATGAAAGTTAAGTTTTTCAACCTTTACGTTTCACGCGTCTCTAAAAAGAAATAAGTAGTATATCCAAGTTCTCAGCATGATTATAGAAAGCTCACAGTTTTTGTTTTCATTCATCAAGACTCACACAAATGTTCTTTAAATAAAACCTAAATACAGTGTTTTCTTTAGTTCAGCATTCGGTATCTGGCACAGAGTCTTGATTTTTTGTTCTGTAATTTGCTGAGTAGAGCTTATACTGGACGACTTTTACATTTTTGGACTTACTTTGTTCGCCTTCTTTTATCTCTCAAGGGGAGCGGGAAAGTCTCTTTCCTGTTTAAACTACGGAGAAGGGAGGAGTGGCAAATGTCCACCCAATGAAATTGATTGGGATGGCAAATGACCTCACCAACGAATTGGCGAGGTGTGGGTGGAAAAGGCAAATGTCCTCTTTTCCAAAATGTCCAATGGGGCAAATGTCCCTATATCATTGTTGATATTGCACCAAACGTTTTAAAAATGGTCACCGTGGAAAATATTTGTACATGGTACTTGTAAAAGATCTTTAATTTTAACAAAACTTAAGTCATTCTCAGGTGATCGTAACATACGCTTGGTAATTTCTTTTCTTATCACACACATGCTGATTCTTTAAGAACCAAACATAATTGTCATGGAGCTGTGTGTACGAAAATGCCTATGCATTATATATAATGAAAATGTAGATGGGTTTAGTTGCCGCGTAGAGCGTTACATGGGAGTGTATTAGTTTTAATCTTGCCGATTTAGAAATACTGATTTCTGTTCACTCACTGATACACGCACAAAGCGTCGGCAGTGGGAAATCAATTTTACCTCGAGTTCTCTGGCCGTGGATGTGCTAGCGGGTAGAATATAGTCTGTTCCAAGTTAGCCATTTTTATAGCTGAACAGACAAGTTAAATTCAATTATATGTTGTACGCATTAAATGATGAAACATGTTCTAGCTTGTATAATCCAGTACAGTTATTCTTGTCTGAGACAGATTCATGTACGAACGTGGTTATTGTTATAATACTCTTGTACAGTCGCTCTTATGAAAGAACTGAAGTCAGTTCATGCGTACGCATGCATAATGTATATCATTATATTTGGACTTAAACGTGTCTGCTGTATTACATGGCTCAGTCATTGTATTTTTATCTGCTATGGGGAGTCGTCAAACTCTGCAGGTTTGTGTAACCTGGATACTGAGGTCAATTGTGAAGTTGGTTGGAGGGACGAGACATGTTTACTCAGTTTGGGGGGCCACGGGTTCTTGACCAACGGGTCTGCGGGATAGGGAGAGATTATTGGGCAGGCTGAGATGAACGGACCGCACGAGGTACTTCCTTAACCATTTGTCGGTAGCTGTGGAATCGGAAATGTCTCGTCATCGTCGGCTGGATCCGTTGTTTAACTTTGTGCGCATGAGTAGGGTGTCAGATTCATTCATCATTCATTTGCATTATAAATAAAGATCTCATTCACGTGATTGTGTTAAGTGTTTTCGCTAGATCCAATTCCACCCGGCTTCATCCCGTTTTAGAAATACTTATAATGTTCTAAACTACTTCAAAATGAATGAGATCTTAAGAAAGTTTTTCATCAACATCTATTTACAACACGTTTCACAACTTGTACCAAGTACACAGCTAAGATGGTAGGTTCGTGCTGACTTACCAATGCAGGAAACCAGAGACCACGAATATAAATCCCTACCTCTGATGGTTCTCTACTGATGTGTGCACACTGCATCGAACCTTGGGCAGAACAGTTACAAAGAGAGTGGCTAAACTAACGAAGTATAGTGAGAAAAAGAGTTCGAAATGGAGATTTTAACAATAATTAATTAAAGACCGCACGCTGTCTTCGAGGCACATATTTTATTGATTCATTCTATTTCTACTTAAGGTCTTTTGACGATATAATCTTACCAGTATTACAAACACTACTGCTGTATCTTTAACTGTACCCTCAGCGGGGGTGGGATATCCCTTTCCAATCTAGTCACTGTAGCTTTCTGATCCTTGAAGTTCAAGTACGCCTATTTGTTATCATTGACCATATGTGCCTCATCTCACATCCTACACTTCAGTGAAGTGAGAAGGGTCTCTTAGTTCAAGTGAAAAAATTAGTCCTTCCTTGCAATTTCTCTTGAACTTTAAGATATTCATATTGTATAGTATTATACAAGAATTATCTGCAAGAACAAGGTAAATTTTCCACCTTAGATTTGGAAATATTTCAAATTATGTAAATAGTTAACACCTTTTGAAATATTACGAATTTTAGATTCTAAAAGAGAACTGAAAAATAAAACGCTTCCCATACTCTAAAACTTGTTTTTTCTTAGTCCAATAATTAAACATTAAATTAAACATTGTGCGCTTTCTCAGCTGGCTAATCTGAAAATTTTGAAATAACATACTGTTTATTAAAAACAGTTGTCAACTCTATCTCTAACATAAACAGCTAGAGCTGCTGCCACGTTAACACCTGGGGATATTCAGGAATTTCCTAGGTGTGCGTGCCAATTAAAATCTAATGTATCACAAACTATAATACACCAACACAAGTTATCAACAGCAGACTGCTCTATATCCCGTCTACTTGTAAATACTTTTGATTGGCTGATAGTGGGTATTCGTCAATTGGCAGACAGGAATTGAAAAGCTATATAATCGCTACCTGTCAAAGTAACGGCTCAGTCTTTTCTCGAGCAAGCCATTGAACAGATCGTTTATTGTACATCGAAAGTATACGGAACTATTTATATCTTTTCATTGGTGTATACCTGTATGACTTGGTACCATAGACCAAGATGTCTACACTGAAACTTAGCGGCAAACACGCTTCAACGCCTAGAGACCCTCTTAAAGAACACATAAGGAGACAGCGTACGTGGATAAGAAGTGAAGAACAACTAATAAATTGGAGAAAAGTGTCTCTTAATCAATCAGAGAGAATGCATAAGAAAAATGGATATTCCAAATTCCATAGTTCTGAAAGAAAGTCGGATATTACACGGAGTTGCAGATTATCAGACGACACGTTGCAGACGAACAATACTGGTTCATCCTCAGAGTCCCATATAGTACCCTCACAACACGTGGACTATGATGACAGTGAAAGAAAACAGACGATAGAAAAGTGCTTGAAATGGATGGAAACCTTACCGAGTAAGTTCTCTGGAATGAACGTATTATCAGTAGAGGCGATAGATTCTTGACAACGTCGCTGATATGTAAAAAATTTCATTCTGTTCATGTGCCAAACCGTTACCATATAATTGGTGGCGTAATTTTCAACGGGGACCCACAGGAAGCGCAATTTTGAGCGACAGATACAATAATGATCATGCCAAGGGAAATTATTGTCCTGTGTTTGCTGTTTTCCTACGTGCAGGAAGAGAGACTGCCAGCTGTTTGTAAATCATATTGTTGATGCACAATGTACTTTTGCGCCCCTTTAAACAGAAATGAGGTCGTAATATTTCAAAGTTGGCTAGTCTTCCACGTATATGTTCGAGGTGTGCCGAGTTACTCTCTTCCCGCTGAAACTAAAGTTTTGTGAAAAATATGACTCCTTTGGAGAAAATTACATTGAGTAGTGTGCAGGGAGGAGAGTATGGAATAATTATTGAAAAAGGAGGAAACCATGATGGATTGATAAATCAAAGGACTATATTACTGATGACATGTTCGCTGAATAGTGTACTCGTATGACTATGAAGATAATTTTGTCCTAAAACTAAATGGATGTATTATGCAAATGTTATCACAATTCGGCGAATCTTGGTCGATGTAATCCGCTTAAATACTTGATACTGCTCTGTTCGAACATGAGACATCGTGTGCCATTTGACAAGGAAGCAAGTCCAGTCCATCAGTGGGTACATATATAAACGTGTATGTATATATTACAAAGACATTACTTTATTTAAAGTGTTAAAGAGTATTTTGCCTGACAAAATTGCCTTATTGCGATTGCATTATTATTTTCTTATGACGGTCATGTTATAGATAAATCGGCATTCGATGTATCAAAGCATTGTCATGTTCGATCTGCTGTTTTCAAGACGAATATTTTCTTTTCTTTTTTATGTGGATGTATGATTCATTTCTTACATGATACAAGTTTATAATGGTTAGCACCTTTAACTGACACATAGTAACAATTGACAGACTATGTGACGAGATATGATCATTACATTTTGGCATCTCTTTTGTTGATTTCTGAACCTTACTTATGTGTCTACATTGAGATCGATATCTTGGTTGAGGACAAATGGTAATAGAGCCGAAACCATCCATCGGAGATGTCGACCTTATTTGTAATCAGATGAATTCAAAGTCATGTGAACCATCTTGGATACTTAAATGAATGAAAATGAAATAGTAGTATTACAACGTATACAATTTATCTGTTACACCACAGTTGGAAAAGTAAAATTTTTTATTGGATACATCAAGCGGATTATCTCTATTTGTAGTTTTAAGACAACTTGACATCGTTTTTATATTGAATATTCCCACTTAATCATTATCTTTATAAAGCGCAATATCTTGTTTATGTAGTCTATTTTACAGAAATTAAAAATTGAAACAAAAGTGTATACTTCATATGCTGATAGAGAAAAACCCAGATTGAGGTACACTAAAGATTACAAATGCCGAGGCAAATTATTTTTATTTCTTCAGAATTATTCAAGAAAATATTTGAGTAGTTGATTGTACATTATATTTTGAAATGCTTGTCCACTTTTTTCTTGCAGCACATTCGGACATTGTACGAATTAATAAGCTTTTTATGCTTTTCATATTCTCCATCCACAAAAATAAATAAAATCAGTCATATGGAATATCATGGATTTCAATTAAGTTTTATACTGAGGAATTTTTTTACATCTGTGTTGAGCCTGACCACCATAACCTATTGTGAAAATGATGATGTATGCCGATTTTGTGTAAAAATTATTCAGCAGCAAGCACTTCAGCTAGTAGGGAATAGAGGTCTGCACTTTATTGGAAATGTCTTCCACGGTTGATTACATGGTTTCACTCGTTTAATAATCGAGTTCCACGAGCTTTAACACATCGGACACTTTGTTTGCCATTGTTTGTAATGGATATATCATATAATTATTTCGAGATAAGAGGCTGTATAATGACTGTGCGTTTGTGTTAATCGGCGAGAGAGAGAGAGAGAGAGAGAGAGTGAGAGAGAGAGAGAGAGAGAGATAGAGAGAGACAGAGAGTCTGCAGGAAGAAACATATACTTGTGTTACGCTGGAAAGTAATACTACCTATTTATTTATTTATTAAAAATGACTTTATCTGCTGGCAGAGTTGCAATAGATCATATTGTGATTAGACATTTGAATGCATATAATATAGACCTTTAGTTCGGGTGTATTTTGACAATGTATTTACATTTAAATGTTTAACTTATTCAACAATTACAGATATAAGAAGCTTTGTCTCGAAAGATGTCTCACACTTTTATAAAAAGCGATCTTTTTCACTACGCAATTAATCCTTTGCATGTAGTTCTTCTTTTAAAGACATATCCGTTAGGACTAAATGTATATTTAAAGACACCTGCACAGGTAAGAGGCCAGGCCTGGATATCAAAACAATCAGGAACATAATTGACCAATCAGGTGCTTATACGGGGTTCCGTTCTCCTTCACGGTCATGAAGAAAATGACACAGCTTAGTTAATCTTCCTATTATACCACAGTCTTGTCTTTAAATGTCACTAAGGTCTGGAACAAAAATTGTATTATTCCAGTCCCAGCTATTGGTGACCTCTCACACTTTTGGAAGGGTAACTCTTGTGTAGTTGCGGCATGAAAGGGTAATGACAAATCCCTATATCGGTTGCCTGACAAGGATGTAATAGACACTCCTCAGATAGATAGACTGCTTCACCAATCGTATTTAGTCTATATTGATATACATATTTAGAGCGTGTAGACTGTGTAGATACATTTATACTTATCTACCTCTACCATGAACATTATGCCTTGGGACACCTGAATTGCGAAAGGGGTGGGGGTTGGGTGGGTAGGATGGGTTGGGTAGGTCAATAAGTTAAGCCGTTGTGGGTCTATTTCATATTTATCAATATTCATAACTTCTCCTTCATTTCCAGCTCTAGCAATTCGTAATATTGTGACTTTCGTCTTGGTCTAAAAATCAAATTTCACTTTGCTGCGAAAAATTCTGTCATACAGGGCCATAAGTAAAGTGCTAGAAGATATATATGCCTTTGTAGTTGTGGATTTAATATAATTTAATGAAAACATATTTATTCATTTTGAGCGAATTAAATCAGCTTTATGATGTACGTTATCAAGAGATACGATCACGTGTAACTGACTTTAATAAAGGCTGTATTTTACATATTCTGACTTTTATAAAGGCTTTAATTTACATATTCTGACAGCAAAATGTCTGCAACAAGAGAAGGTTACTTGGAATTTGACAGTCTTGTAAAATGAACTCACAGGAATTTCGGGATACGTTTTGATAAATTGCATTTCCAAATTGATAAGTTTAATAGTGTCCTTAATCCTAGCGGGATCTGAAATGCCAATGTCGATTAGCCTAAATACAAGTGTATCACTTGTATACACAGTTACTACTATTCAATTTGGTTCTCTTATCCAAGTTTATTTAATCTTTGGATTGTACGGGCGGTTCTATTAGCAGTAATACAAACCAGTCCCGAGCTTTGGTCTACTTTGGTAATATCCCTAACCGATTTTCACAAGATAAAAAATGATTATTGTAATTATTCAATCTGAGGGCACTTAAAATAACACGGTTTACCGACATAATGTTTTCGACGCACGCATAAAGCGAATTCATTAGTATTAATGCATTTAGTCTTTGAGGCAATACTAGGAAGACAAATTGATTTTTTTCTGTACAAAAACAGCTTAATAAGGGAAGTTTGGCACGCGTTAATACTAGTCCTATTATTTATATAAATTGATTGTTAACACTTAAATTGTCTAGATCGAACTGTTATAAAGATGTGACTATCACATGCCATATATTGTAATGCAATTCAATGCTAAATGTACATAAAAGTATATATATATATATATATATATATATATATATATATATATATATATATATATGTAACGGAATGAAACCCGCATGCAGACAAAAATATCAGACGACGAACGATGACATAACTATACCTGGTGTATCTGACACGTAGATTTGAAAGATTTCTTTCGTGTCCTAGATCAGACAGGCTTTAATTTAGCTGCAAGTATATATGCATTTACTTAATACGACATTGCTTATATCATAAGGTCGTCCTACTTATGTATGCAATATCCATATTCTTGGATATCGCCATTGTTTTCTTCACTTTCTTTTTCTGAGGTGTAGTCTGTAGATGTAAGAGTTAGAAATATTTGATAATTTTTCGTTATTTTATACTCTTATTCTCTATATCTTAAACAGTTTAAACATGCAAGTTAAGTTCTGTGTGACAAAAGCAGTTCTGAAGTTGTATCTTGAAGAAAGGTACGAATACCTGAAGATTTTCCGTGTCTGTATAATTGAGCATTGTTATTATTATTAGGAACTGTACCCATAGTTCTTCTTTAATGCGTCAAATGTATTGCAGATCTAATTTATTATTTTATCACCTTCTATGGGAGACAATGATTTGGGAACGTTTTGTGTATCTAAGTCATGATTATAAGATAACACGATATTAAATAACTTAACAGACTGTGATACATGTATATGAAGAATTTTCTTATGTTCTGATGTTAAAATCAGATAATTAACTTATTATTAAAGAAATATTTCTTGAAGTCTATTCAATTGTTATTTAAATTCTCTCTCTCTCTTTCTCTCCTGACAAATCAGAAACATGCATGCATCTCCTATTTGTCTCTTTTACTCCCTCGACTTTTCAATATCACCATAACTACGCGCCTATATCTGAGCTTCTCTCCCTAACATCCTATCCACCTACCAATATATATATATATATATATATATATATATATATATATATATATATATATATACACACACATACACTACCTACTACTCTACATTCATCAGTTCTTACATCTGTCCATACATCCATGCATACATACATACATACATACATACATACATACATACATACATACATACATACATACATACATACATACATACATACATACATACATACATACATACATACATACATACATACATACATACATACATACATACATACATACATACATACATACATACATACATACATACATACATACATACATACATACATACATACATACATACATACATACATACATACATACATACATACATACATACATACATACATACATACATACATACATACATACATACATACATACATACATACATACATACATACATACATACATACATACATACATACATACATACATACATACATACATACATACATACATACATACATACATACATACATACATACATACATACATACATACATACATACATACATACATACATACATACATACATACATACATACATACATACATACATACATACATACATACATACATACATACATACATACATACATACATACATACATACATACATACATACATACATACATACATACATACATACATACATACATACATACATACATACATACATACATACATACATACATACATACATACATACATACATACATACATACATACATACATACATACATACATACATACATACATACATACATACATACATACATACATACATACATACATACATACATACATACATACATACATACATACATACATACATACATACATACATACATACATACATACATACATACATACATACATACATACATACATACATACATACATACATACATACATACATACATACATACATACATACATACATACATACATACATACATACATACATACATACATACATACATACATACATACATACATACATACATACATACATACATACATACATACATACATACATACATACATACATACATACATACATACATACATACATACATACATACATACATACATACATACATACATACATACATACATACATACATACATACATACATACATACATACATACATACATACATACATACATACATACATACATACATACATACATACATACATACATACATACATACATACATACATACATACATACATACATACATACATACATACATACATACATACATACATACATACATACATACATACATACATACATACATACATACATACATACATACATACATACATACATACATACATACATACATACATACATACATACATACATACATACATACATACATACATACATACATACATACATACATACATACATACATACATACATACATACATACATACATACATACATACATACATACATACATACATACATACATACATACATACATACATACATACATACATACATACATACATACATACATACATACATACATACATACATACATACATACATACATACATACATACATACATACATACATACATACATACATACATACATACATACATACATACATACATACATACATACATACATACATACATACATACATACATACATACATACATACATACATACATACATACATACATACATACATACATACATACATACATACATACATACATACATACATACATACATACATACATACATACATACATACATACATACATACATACATACATACATACATACATACATACATACATACATACATACATACATACATACATACATACATACATACATACATACATACATACATACATACATACATACATACATACATACATACATACATACATACATACATACATACATACATACATACATACATACATACATACATACATACATACATACATACATACATACATACATACATACATACATACATACATACATACATACATACATACATACATACATACATACATACATACATACATACATACATACATACATACATACATACATACATACATACATACATACATACATACATACATACATACATACATACATACATACATACATACATACATACATACATACATACATACATACATACATACATACATACATACATACATACATACATACATACATACATACATACATACATACATACATACATACATACATACATACATACATACATACATACATACATACATACATACATACATACATACATACATACATACATACATACATACATACATACATACATACATACATACATACATACATACATACATACATACATACATACATACATACATACATACATACATACATACATACATACATACATACATACATACATACATACATACATACATACATACATACATACATACATACATACATACATACATACATACATACATACATACATACATACATACATACATACATACATACATACATACATACATACATACATACATACATACATACATACATACATACATACATACATACATACATACATACATACATACATACATACATACATACATACATACATACATACATACATACATACATACATACATACATACATACATACATACATACATACATACATACATACATACATACATACATACATACATACATACATACATACATACATACATACATACATACATACATACATACATACATACATACATACATACATACATACATACATACATACATACATACATACATACATACATACATACATACATACATACATACATACATACATACATACATACATACATACATACATACATACATACATACATACATACATACATACATACATACATACATACATACATACATACATACATACATACATACATACATACATACATACATACATACATACATACATACATACATACATACATACATACATACATACATACATACATACATACATACATACATACATACATACATACATACATACATACATACATACATACATACATACATACATACATACATACATACATACATACATACATACATACATACATACATACATACATACATACATACATACATACATACATACATACATACATACATACATACATACATACATACATACATACATACATACTGAAATGCCAAAGGTAAATAAAACTGAAATGTCAAATGTAACTAAAACTGAAATGCCAAAGGTAAATAAAACTGAAATGTCAAAGGTAAATAAATTTCAAATGCCAAAGGTAAATAAAACTCAAATGTTGAGAATACGTACATTTATATTGATATATATGACACCAACAATAATTTTACGATATTCGTCAATAATGTTTTAGATGTGGTTTAACTTTTGTTTTGACATATTGTAGCACAATACAAATTATTCTAAATCCAAGCTTAATTCAAAACTGTTATTTTAATAATTCATTAATTTATTAATCAAGTATTTTCATGTTAGCCAAGATGTAGATCTGCTGATATCCAGAGTCCGTTAGATTATATCTGTCTGTATATCTATGTCTGTCAGTTTGTATGTGTGCATGTACATATGTATGAGTATAGTTCTATGTATACTTGTGTAGTCATGCATGTATGTATGTATGAATGTGTTCATATAAACGGGTATAATTGTCTCAAGAGATAATTAACTGTATGCATTATCTACCTATTTAAAAGTAGTTATAATTCCACATAGAGACAATATCCAGCGGTATTTACCGTAGTTAAGTAAAAATATTCACCGCTTACTTATATGGTAAACACGTGACTGCATTCAATGAACTACATCTGGCTACGATTAAATACAAATGGCGATTGAAACGTCGAACGCTGACTAAGTAATAAATCTGATGGCCACCAGAGGCCGACAATGTATCTAACCCTTTTTAGGTGACACCAGTGCAAGGAAATCAGTAGATCTAGATCTCATTAAAAAAAAAAATTCTATCGTCCAAATTAAATGAAGAAAATCTGAATACATCCAAAACATAAAGATTTAAATTCCAGAGGAGAAAAAACAATAACAAGACCCCCCACCCCACCCCCCCAAAAAAAACAACAAACTAAATATGATTTATAAAACGATATTGAAAATGAATGGCTACTGATCGTTAGTTGCTGCCGTTAGTACGAGAGAGAGAGAGAGAGAGAGAGAGAGAGAGAGAGAGAGAGAGAGAGAGAGAGAGAGAGAGAGAGTTAAACTGACCTTTGATACAATGTATCAGTCAGCAACTTCTCTTTCACATAAAAAGTGCACTTTTATCCACTCTGAATAACATTGTTTTATCCTATACTAGGAACTGGATGAAACACAAGCCACTTCAAAATTAATCTATATCCTTTGTTCAGGTATTATCCAAGATCGATGGACCACAATGCTCAGACAACAGTCATGACGCACATGGTACTTTCAGATTTACCCACCACTATGACAGGAACATTGAAACAATCACAACAATAACCTTAGACGGAATTTTTCTGGCTCATCAGTTCATAATGGTGTCTTCAGTTGTCATTGATGTTTTGTGTCATATATTCCTAATATTAATATTTCGTTGTGTTTCTTTGGCTACACGACACTCCAGCCTTATTAACAAACTTAGTTTCTTTCACTGCTGAATGAGAATCACATCATGTACGCGTTGGCTTCTATAGCAGTAAAGTAGCGGGTCGTACTGTGCAGTGTTCAGGTTTCATGTAAAATGTTCAATAAAACTTTGAATTAATTTTTTGTTTCAATTGTGTTAATTGTGTTATTCTTATGACACAACAGAAGGATTAATATACATGTTTTTAAAGAGTATACAAACAAGGCTATTGACTTAGTATTAAACAAATATTGTGCGCTCGTTCATGTGGCATAGAATGCCTTCGCAAATTTGGTCATCCTGTGCCATATGACCTCGTGTCCAATATTTTTCAATACTCAGTTAATAACCTATACTTACTTGGAATTCCTGAAGTATGTAATCGGTTCAGATTTCCCATTAGTACGATTAATGACGCATACTTCGATTAAAGGAAGTGAAATACAGGCAAGTATTTGGATGGTCAGACAAATGACGTCCAATCGGCCGATTTTACTTAACGTGTACTTTACAAGGAGGTCTAGTTACCCTTTCATAGCGAATTGTCAAATGTTTAAATTTTTTCCTAATTGTTAAAGAGATGGTACTTTTCGACTATTTGACTTTTAGTGGATATTCAGTAAAAAAAAAAGAAGTCTTATATAGATGGACAGGAAGATAGACATGGAATCACGATTTCTTTTGGTAAATGCCTATATTACTGAAAAGATTCAAATGTAAACATCGCCAGTTTATTACTCGGAAAGGCCACGGACATGTTTTCTGGGCATTCTCATGGTGAACTTCAGCACGAGACGGTGACGTCTTACGAAACATCAGTGTGCAAACTGCTTACTTCATATAAAGCTTAAGGTAAACTGATAACCGGATGAACCTATTATTGATGGAATAATTTATTGACCTTAAAAACATTTTTACTTCTACGCCAAAGCAACAGTTTAGGAGAAACGATGTCATAACAGTCGCTCATAGAAACAATAGTGTATACAATTGGCCATTCTATTGTTAGAGTGATGCTTAAACACGTTCCATAAATCCATAAAATGCAATTTAATTTTAGAACAATGTAAATAGGACGAAGGTAATCACAAGAAAAATATAATCAGCTAATTGTTTTCAGGAGGAAAACGAGTATCACCAGGTATTGTTCGCACAATTAACGAGTATCGCTAGGTATTTTTCGGACAATTAAGTAAAATTAATGTGTGTAAACATGTGATTATGTTCTAGTCTAGGCTTGTGATAAAAACGAATGGTGGAGAAAACAACGTGTCCTTTTGCACCTTCTGTAAAGCTAACTCTCATCAAGCTTTAAATTTATACAATTATTAAAATACATGATGCACATGTTAGTTGTACATACCGTCACAGGGCACAAGTTAGCTGTGTATACCGTCACAGGGCACACGTTAGCTGTGCAAACCGTCACAGGGCACAAGTTAGAGGTGTTTACCGTCGCAGGGTGCATGTAAGCTGTGTATACCGTCACTGGGCACACGTTAGCTGTGTATACCGTCAAAAGGAACAAGTTAGCCGTGCATGCTGTTCGTCCTTCGAGGTCGAAGATGACCATGCCATCACTAACTGGTTTTGGTTTCTGTGAGTTCTTGAATGGTTGATCAGGCCAATTTGTGCTCTGAACTGTCTGTGGTACACTGGACAGAAGATGCCGCTTGGGTTTGCTTGATCAATAGAGGATGTACTACAAGTCTAAGATTTACGCTGCTCGCGCTTCTGCACTGACTCTGCAATTCTCCTCTGTTCAAAGTCTGTAGCTCCAGTATGGATGAGACTCTGCCAGGCGGAGCGATCCTGTGCAAGATCTTTCGAAGACTCAGGGTCAATGTTGAAGTGTTTCAAAGATGACTTGAGGTAATCTTTGTAGTGTTTCTTATGTCCATTCTGAAATCACTTTCCCTCCTTCAGCTCGCCGTAGAAAATCTTGGTAGTCGCTCTTCTGACATCCTGGTGACGTGGCCTGCTCATCTCAACTATGATATTATCAGCAGAGTGTGGATGCTTGGAATGCCTGCCCGTTTGAGAACCTCAGTGTCTGGGACCCTGTCCTGCCATCTTATCCTCATCAGTTTCCTCAGGCAGCCCATGCTAAAATGGTTCAGCTTCTTGGCATGGCGTCTGTACACAGTCCAGGTTTGCATGCACACATACAGCATGGTCGGCAACACAGTGGCTTTGTAGACCTTCAGTTTTGTTTGTAGACTGATGCCTCTGTGCCTCCATACATTTGCACGTAGTCTGGGAAAGGCCACACCTGCTGTAGCAATTCTAGCGGTTTTTTGTTTTTTAACGTAACGCATTGTTAGATGTGTGATACTAGTGTTACGCGTTCGCAAGGAATGGCCATAATCATTTGACATTGCTAGATGTTTGATACTAGTGTTACACGTTCGCAAGGAATGGCCATAATCATTTGGCATTGCTAAATGTGTGGTACTAGTGTTACGCGTTCGCATGGATTGGCCATAATCATTTGGCATTGCTAAATGTGTGGTACTAGTGTTACGCGTTCGCATGGAATGGCCATAATCATTTGGCATTGCTAAATGTGTGGTACTAGTGTTACGCGTTCGCATGGATTGGCCATAATCATTTGGCATTGCTAAATGTGTGGTACTAGTGTTACGCGTTCGCATGGATTGGCCATAATCATTTGACATTGCTAGATGTTTGATACTAGTGTTACGCGTTCGCAAGGATTGGCCATAATCATTTGACATTGCTAGATGTTTGATACTAGTGTTACGCGTTCGCAAGGATTGGCCATAATCATTTGACATTGCTAGATGTTTGATACTAGTGTTACACGTTCGCAAGAAATGGCCATAATCATTTGGCATTGCTAAATGTGTGGTACTAGTGTTACGCGTTCGCATGGATTGGCCATAATCATTTGACATTGCTAAATGTGTGGTACTAGTGTTACGCGTTCGCATGGATTGGCCATAATCATTTGGCATTATCAGTTTTAATATTTTTAATATACTGAAATATATTTGCAGAAGCCAATTGCAATAGGTATTTTCTACGGTGATTTAAATTGTTCAGTAACATTTAAAACTTAATGTGAAAATGAGCCTTTAAATAATATTTCATATCTTCTATCAGTTGTATTTGTTTTCTCTGTTGATAATGTAATTATTATGAATACCACCAGACTGAAATTATTTTATACTATACTGTACATTATTATTTTGAAAAAAGACAAAGTATTTCATTGCGTAAATCAAACAATACTTCCTCCTCAGATAGAAAAGGAATCCGTCAAATGGAAAGTGTTGAGAAGGCTCAGTAATATTAAGAAATATGAAGAAAACTTAGATGGCACAAAAACACAGTTATATGAAATTAAACGCCCCCCTCCCCTTCCAAACCCCCCCCCAAAAAAAAACCCAACCCACAAACAAACAAACAAAAACTATGATCATTTCATTTAAACGATTGAAATCCTCTCCATACAATTTCAATGCATGCGATTTATTAAGAGGATACAATTCAATGAATTTAATATATCTTCTTTTTCTATAATACTGTATCCGTGCTTCAGTTTATCATTAGTTTGCAGGTTTATTGTTGATAGTGAGTGAAATAATTAGGTGTGATCTATTCAACACATAGCTGTTGAAATATATACTCTGTCAAACTACTTCTAGTGAAAAGATATCTTAAATATTTATAGCCATAAACGTTATTCTCATTACAAAAAAAAAAATATATATATAAAAATCCAGTAATTTTCAAGACACTTTTTCATATCGAAACTGCTATCATTTGGTGGCATACACGTGAAGGGTGGTTAATTAGTTTTACTAATTCTTCACTAGTGCAAGACACAGGGAATACACAAACGTAAAGAAGCTTTCTAGACCATTGTTTCTTGTATATAAACCTCTTACAAATACCTTTACTTAAAATTTGTCTTGCCAAGGAGAGCTGATAAAAGATAAATAACGCCCGGTTAAAGTGGACCCGTGCATGTAATCGTCCTTAAAGACACTAAATCTACTACACATCGCATATAATGTGGCAGGTATTGACGAGCTCTTGGTAACCACTCATGTTACGAGAATTGAATATCGTCTGACCCACGTTTGCTACGGAAATATTTACCCGGTCCTGTCAGTTCTTTCAAGTACTCAATAAACATTATGTTTTAGATATGTCTGTAAGATCGAAACTTGCTGATTCATCCAAAGCATTCCTGGTCTCGCTTTCACTAACCGTCTCAGGTTTGTTTAGAACTCAGGTAACGTTTTGCATGCTGATTTTTTTTTTTTTTTTGTTTTGTTGTAAACAACGATTGCATTGGATCTACGCGAGTTATTTTGGGCTGAATATTGAAATGCTAACCATAAACTGGACTACGGATCTTTCACTTACATAATTTTCTGTGGTTTGAATATTGATCCAGAGCAGTACAAGGTGTTACCATGCAAAGGCTACCAGACCTATGATAAAAAAATATGATTAGATTCGATCAATTAATATGTATTTACTAACATTTCACTTTTAGCACAGAGGATTCCTCCTATTCCTATACATTACCACGTGTATCAACGTGTTCTTATTTGAGCTATTATCATCAATAGAGTACGAATGTACACGTGTACAAATAAGAGAATAAGGGGACTGTCGCCTTTTGTCCGTTTGTTGCTCTTACTGGTTAATGACATTGAAACTAATCTGGGTCTACGTACGCATGGGTCTTAAAGAGGCCTCTCATTTTGTCAATACGCATGGGCCTTGAAGAGGCCTGTCATTTTGTCAATACGCATGGGTCTTAAAGAGGCCTCTCATTTTGTCAATACGCATGGGCCTCAAAGAGGCCTCTCATTTTGTCAATACGCATGGGCCTTAAAGAGACCTATGATTTTGTCAATACGCATGGGCCTTAAAGAGGCCTCTCATTTTGTCAATACACATAGGCATTAAAGAGGCCTCTCATTTTGTCAATACGCATGGGCCTTAAAGAGGCCTCTCATTTTGTCAATACGCATGGGCCTTAAAGAGACTTCTCATTTTGTCAATACGCATGGGCCTTAAAGAGGCCTCTCATTTTGTCACGTTAACATACACATCATTTACCATAAGACCGACCACATAAGCATAGATTTGAACAAGTCCGATAATATTACAGTCAGTGAAACGTGGTTAGATGTATCAATTCCATCAGAAGACATCTTGCTACAGAATATTCAACCACTAATTTGTCTCGATTGAAATAGAAATTGGAGTGGCGTAGCTATATATTTAAAAGCAGGAATTCCTTTTATTGAAAAGAGGCATGTATTAATACCGAACCGTGAGGCCCTTTGGGCTGAAATAATTCTTAAAGGAAGAAAACTTAATTGGAACTTGTTATGAACACCCAAAATTCGATGACTGGACTTTGGTCAAACTCTCAATTTGAACAAGCAAAACAGTATTGTCAATATTAGGAACTTCAACGAAGACCTCATGGTATCCAGAAGATGTAGAAATGTTACAAATGTCATGAATACCTTGAACTTTATATCAATTGATCGATAAACTCAACTCACAAGAATGCTAATCATAGCTCCACACTGATTGATTTAAAACGTATGAGTGATACCTTCAATTGCTATGAAAAAGGGATCTTTGATCCTTTTTGTAGCGATCATAATTCTGTTTATTGTTCCACCAATTTATAATCACTCGGTAACATAACTTTAAACAAAAAGTATGAGACTATAAAGCAGCTAATTAAAAAGTATTCATACACTTGTTATACAGAGCTAACTGGGATTATTTTATAATCTTGCGATAGATGAACATGTATATAAGATCTCTGACAATATATTAGGGGCAGTCCATTCCGATATTCCCAATAAAATAATAACAGTTCGTTCGTGAGATCTTCAATGAATGTACAATACTATTAGAAAATTAATTCGGCAACGGAAAAAGAAAACACTGCTTGGCTAACATATGGAATCTTTGTCCATATTAGCGCAACAGTTTGCTGGAATATAGCCAACACATTTCTGAAGCAGAATAGAAAATCAGAGTATCCACTTCTGATACATAATAACCAATATTTTCACTCAAGTCTTGATAAAGCAAACTTATTTAATAAATAAATCTTTGGAATATGATACTTCCGCTACCCAGCTACCGCTTCTATACCTCTTCCTGCCATTGGCCTTAATGCTATTCACATTATAAGAAATTATGTAGAAGATAATGTCTCAAATCTCAACGTTAGCAAGGCAGAGGGTTCTGATGAGATCCACCATAGATTACTTAAAGAAGGCACTCACATATTATTGCGATATTTATCAGAACTTCTCAACAATTCTCCATATTCATATTTTCCAATATCGTGGAAAGAGGCCAATGTTACTCCTATTCATAAAAAGGACACAAAAGTTGTTTCAAATAACATATCTTGTTCTCTTCGTATAAAATGATATGGGTAAAATATTTGAAAAAAGTTGTCTTCAAACATTTGTTTAACTATTTTACAGCCAACAACCTAATTTGTCACCATCAACATGGCTTCACTCCAAAAGATTCAACGCCTCACAGCTGTGTGACAATTACAATACTTTTTTCAAACTTTGTAGACGATGGGAACGAAATGAGAATGGTCTTTTGTGATATTAGTAAGGCTTTCGACAAAGTCTGGCACAAAGGTTTAATTTATAAACTTAAAAAGAGTGGAATTGGTCATGAGCTATTGGAATGGTGTAAAAAGTATCTCTCAAACAGGACGCAAAACGTTCATACAGAAGATTTTCTTCAGACCAACAACATGTCAGGATATGTGTGCCCCATGGATCTGCACCTGGACCACTGTTAATTTAATTTACATTAATGACATTGAAACTGATATTCAGTATAAGACTGTTTGCTGATGATACACTGTTGTCAATTATTGTTGGTCATCCAAACCTGGCTGCTGGTGTTTTGAACGAACACCTAATTAAAATCAGTTTGTGGGCTGATCAATTCTTAATTAATTTTAATCCAAACAATGTCAAATCAATGACCATATTCAGAAAATCATAAAAAGAACATTACCCACAACGTTTAATGAATAACACAGTTATCAGGAATGTTACTTCTCATGAACACTGGGGTCTAACACTGGATGAAACCTTATACTGGCATATACATATACAGGAAATAACTACAAAAGCATGGACGATGTTAGACTTACAACGAAGTTTAAAATTCAAACTTGATAGAAAATTATTAGAGCTTCTTTATTTTACATTTATAAGACCTGTTTTGGAGTACGGGGATATTATCTGGAATAACTTTACCCAGTATGAGAAAGTTGAAATAGAAAGAAAAAAAAAATACAAGCTCAAGCAGGTATAATTGTTTGTGGGGCAACAAAATCTATATCATATGCAGGAATTCTGGAGGAGACAAAACCTAGAATGACGAATTTTCTTAAAATGTATAACGGTTTGGCTCCTGGATACATGCGGATTTCGGTTCCTTCAAGTGTCCAGCAGGTAAATGATAGACAACTTCGTGATAGAACATTCCTTCAAACGCCTTTCACATAGACACATCTATACAAAAATACATTTTTTACCAAAGTCTGTTGCGGAGTGGAATCTTCTTCCTTTGGACCCGTCCATGCGGTGAACCAGAAACCGCAAGGCACTTTCTCTTAGCCTGTACAAAATATGTTACCATTGTTATGTATATTTAATCTATGATTTGTATTTAAATCTTGTCCATGGTTGTAAGTTGCGCCTTAGACTCTATTCCTGCCATAGACTCTATGAGTTTAAGGCCAGTCTTGTTGACAGTTAGACTGGATTTTTTCCCACTTTATTGCTTCATAGTCTGTTGATATAGGTCAAGCGAAAATGTGTATAAATAGGGATTTGGTAAAGAAATAATTATTTCCTGTTTTAGATCAGTCTTTTGGAATCCATTTGAGATCAGATTAAATAGTTTGTACCGTAGAAATCAGATATAATTCGAGAGGAATTATTTATTAAATATATTCATTGGAATTACTATAGTGCTCATTGACTTTTGAATTAATACATTACTTTGGACTTTTGTGAACTCATTCAAAGACATTCTGGATTGTATCATTGTGCTATATCAGGACATTCAACACTATTGGAACTCATTCCGAACATTCTATAGTTTTGGACTTGTGATTAGGTGTTACGACTCTATGGTCTAAGAAAAATGTAACAGAAAGAAAGTGAAACCAACAAATCAAGTAAAAATCAACAAGCAATTTATTACTAGATAATTAAAATGAAAAATCAAAAAGTCACTTACAGTAATGTGTTTTGAAATCCTAATAATCCAATAAGAATGATTGTTCTAATCACAAGTCCTAAATATAGAATGTTCCGAATTCACGGCTGTGTCCTTGAATGTTATGATGTGCCAATGGTCTCCAAAGTCCTGATGTACTAGTAATCTTGATGTGCTGATGTCAAAATGAAGTATTCCAAAATATCTGAATAAGTTCACATAAATTCCAAAATCATCAATTAAAACTCCAAAATCCAAAAGTTTATGGGCACTGTTATAATCCAATGAATATTTAAAATAATTCCTCTCTTAGAATTTGGAATGAATTTTCACAACTGTAATAGCTCTTTACAAGACTGATGGTAATGTCAAAACTGAATAAATGTCCACCAAACATGGCATATATAAAGATTGGTCACATGACAGAATGTTCTAGAATATGAGTCATCTTAATGTAATTTTACTTGTAAACAAAATTCAACCTTGACCTTCAAATTGAGAAAACATATTGATCAAAACAACCTAATTCAAGGACACTAGTTAAACATGTTTGTCCTGATAAACATTAAGATTTAAGCAAATATTAAAGTGAAGAAACATTTATAATTTCCTAAAATATTTATAATATTATATAAACATCATACATAACATTAGGACATTTAGGATTATTTGGAATTTGATTCACAATATTGTAAGTATCTCTTGAATTTCACTTCGTATTATAGGGAAATAAATTGCTTGTTGATATTACTTACATTATTGGTTTCACTTTCTGTCTGGTACATATTTTTTAAGACCTAGAGTCGTAACACCATTATAAACTGAACAATATGAACTTTGCCCCACATTATCGATACAAGTTTATATTAATGGGTAAACCTTTGCATTTGCCCTCGCTTGAGATCAACGAGGAGATTTTTAAAGCAATCCAAGGGTACATACTTGCACTAAGAGATTTGTTTAATCACTATTTATGTCTTCACTCTAAGCTGTTTTTATCTCTGGTACGTATTTATTTACAACATATATACTACATGAGCTGAAGTTTAAAATCCCTTACATACCCCCCTCCTCAATCAACTTCAACATCTTCAAATTTGTTTTTTTTCATCTGTTGTCTTGCAAGTATACAGTAACACGTTTCTGCTAAAAATGCTTATAAATTACTGTTTGATATAATTACAATAGTATGTGCACAATTTTCTTTTATCATGTTTCAATGTTTGCAATTATATGCCTTCATCACTCACGTCAGCCACATTATTAAAGTAAATATTATTGTTAATGAGGAGACAGCTCGAAATAAGCCGTCCGTGATGACTTCTGAAATTAAATACCGTTTAAATGAAATGAAATTGGAGTGCATTATATATATTTTATATATATATATATATATATATATATATATATATGGGGGAAAAATTGTCAACTGAGCACGTACTCAAGTTTAGAAACTTTTATGAAAGCTTAGCCAACTCTGTTTCTGTTTGACAAAATAATCCGTATGTATCTTGCAATAATTCATCACAGCGCCGTTATTTACGATCAACCATTGCCTACATGGTTGGTTGGTTGAGTTTAATTTAACCGCATTATTGGCTATATCATGCCAAGGAAATGGGACCTAAGTGCTTTTCCTAAAGACAAGCCCAGGCAGCCGGTCGTGGCTGACCTGGGCGGATATCGAACCCCGACAATAGGATTATTAGTCCGATGCTCTACCAACCCAGTTGCCGCGGTTGTCTGCCTACAGATTGATCTTTAAATATGCGACATAATTCAACCAGGTATCGTTTTAACAGGATGAAACCGGGTGGGATTAGATGCACCGAAGACACATTACACAAGCACGTGAATGAGATTTTTGTTTTCTTTAAAAAATGTAAAGTAATGATAATTGAATCGCTGACACCCAAACTTACAACTTTACTTCCATCTCAGATAAACTAAACTAAAACAACTGAAAACCGTAAACTACGCATGAACACAAAGTTCAGCAAGGGATATAACAAAATGGTATGGCTCCTCAATGGATACGATCAAAGCATTGTTCATCAACAAATAATCCAAAATGGTATCGATTGTCAACAGATATGATCAATGAATGGATTTTATCAACATATATGACTGATGTATGCATTTATCAGTAGATACGATCATGTATGTATTTATCAATAAATATGATCAATATATGGATTTATCTACAAATATCGCTCAACGTATGAATATATTAACAAATATGATAAATATATTATATTCATAAACATGTACGATGGTGCATTAGATTTTCACACATATAATTACAGTGAATATATATATATATATATATATATATATATATATATATATATATATATATATATATAATTACCATATATGATGCTGTTATTTCGTGGTATCCCGACGATGTTCATGAATTCTCTAGATCCACCGTTCCTGATGAAATTCGAGGAATGATCTCGTGTAGTTCGTTCCTCCTGGGATGCTGAAGGATCCCTCGGGAATTTCCCTACCCCACAGACTCATTAGTCGAGAACATCTGGCTTCTCACACTGAGTTAACCAGTAACGTCCCTCAAACTAACGCCACGCTTGACCACAGTATGTAAGGTCAAACAGCCTCAGGGAGTTCGACGACTCATCGTGACAGCTAAAATCAAAATAACTAAGCCGTGTAATACATTATACGCGTTTAAGTGCGAATATGCGTGCACATGAACTGACTTCGTTACACATTAAATTCTTCTTTTATGAGAACATCTGTACGAGATTAGTATTATAATAACCACATTTGTATATGAATCTAAGACAAGAATACTCGCACTGGATTATAATAAAAGCTCAAATGTTTCTCATCGTTTAATGCCTACAATATATAACCGAAATCAACTTGTCTGTTTAGATATAAAATGTCTAACCTGAAACAGACTATATTCCATCCGATAGCATGGCATTATGTGACATATGTATAACTTTCTTGCAAATTGTGAATAAATCCGAAACATTCAGTATATTAAACAATTTAATGACATAGAACATATAGCAAGAATGAATTAAGTTTTATATTTTACATACATCTACAGCTGAAGATTGCTTCTGTAAAGTTGACAGCTTCCTAACAAAGTTCATCTGCATTGTGAGAGAAAAATATCACTATAAGTACCATAGGCGTGGTCAAATCCACGACCAGAGCACTCGGGGCAAACAGGACCCCCACTGTCAGCGCTTTGTGTGTGCACCACTGAGTGAACAGAAAGCAGCATTTCGAAATCGCCAAGGCTAGAACCAAACACCGTAGGTAACGCTGTACGCGACAACGAAACCATGTACATTTATATTCATACATAAAACAAAGGTATTTTCGTGTGCACGTAATTCCGTGACAATCATACATGTTTGAAATTATGATATGAAAGTCGAAGTCAGCAGGAACAATATCAGCAGTTGCAATAATGATAAACATTTAGTATTTGTAACAATGTAATTGTGAAAAAAGAAGAAAAAGAAGAGGAAGACGAAAAGAAAAAGAAAAAGTAGGAGGAGGAGGAGGAGGAGCCGCCTGTTGATGCTTACAATAATGTCAGCAAGAACAAAAATAACAATAATTACTACTATTACTAGTACTACGTCTACCATGGTCACTGGAACGAAGAAAAGTGGAGAATCTTAAAGGATATCAGCAATCTTTAATGGGCACCGTTAACTTACACATGGGTAGTCGAAGAGATAGTAGTGGTGATTGCATAATAGACGCTAGATGGGAATGATGATATTACTATTTCATAAACGATCATTAACATTACTATATAATAATCACGACAAAGCGTAACTGATTGAGGATATGATATATCTATTCCATTTAATTTGTTAATTCTGATTGCAACAAAATAAAAATATATTCCATTCACTTTGATAACGCTTATACCATCGTGGTCTCGATACACTATCATTTCAACTCTTCGATATGCTATTAATATCCTAGCTACAAGGTAATTAGGAGGCTTATGAGTTGTCCCCCCGTTCCGAAAAATAAAGGCTTTAATATATGTAATTTTCCTACTTTTCTTTGTTTAACCTGTGTTTTTTTCTTTCTTTAAAAAACAATATTATTTAGAGAAGAATAATTTTGAATGAGGTAAACTTTTTAAGTTTTGAAAGGGATGTACTGACTACAAATCTCCAATGCAGCGCCTTCTACGAGAAAATGGCGAAACTGCTGTGGCGGATAAATTGAGAAATTTAAGTTTGATTTCTCCTACACTAGTGAGCCAGATGTGCTCAAATTTACAGACGTAAGAAATAAAGTGAACTCTATCGATTGAGTACATATTAGCCCGCATTTTCCCTTTAAAAGTTAAAGAGAATCTGAGATCTTTACCCCTTCCATCACCCACCCCAACCCCCGCAACCCCGTACCATTTGTTCAACTGTACCTCTCATGGCCCGACTGTCGTTACATGATTGGCCATCGATGTTCGAGTCTACTATCAGTCATTTCACTATTAGCTCCAAAGACGCAACACGAACGAGGAGTACTTTAGAAGCTCCGAATATTAGTACCTTGTACAACATATTTCTTTATTAGTGCACAGTACGTCAGTAAATTCACTCAATGTACTCCCCGTGCACCTTTACACACTTTCTCTCGTTGATTATCCAATGATTAAATGCCATTTTGTGGTTAGTTTTTGGTACGTTGTTCATACACTGGAAAACTGTACTTTAGTCACATGGCGGCTATAAAGTCGTCTGCCCTTCAGCGAATCTTTGATAACAGGATTCAGTCATCGATTAATTGGTTCTAAATCAGGAGTGTATGGAGGATGTGGCAAAGCTTGGATACTGTGCTCCTTCAAAAAGTATGTCACGATAGCAGATTATGAGCTGCTGCGTTGTCATGGAATACATGCATAACTTTTGACAACACTTTGGAGTCATAAAAAATTCCATTTACTCTAGAATAGTCTGTCACAGGTACCTGGACGACAGGGCCTTTGACATCTAGCGATTTGTGCTCTCAGCTCATTTTCTCGATCCAAACTTTATTATTTTCTCTTCAGTCGTGTTCAAAAAAGTAAATTCATATTTGATCACCTGTGACAATCTCATTCAAACGTCTCTGGTCACTCTTTTCATATTTTTCGAATAACTGTTTGGCGATTTCAACCCGAGTCTGTTTTTGATCAGCCGTCAACAAATGCGGAACCCATCTTGAACAAACCTTTCTGAACCTCAAATAATTCTTCAATATATTCAAAACAGCTGACGAATTAATGCGTGATAATAAAAATATATTCCACCGTTTATTGAGCGTCTTTATCAATTGTCCCTTTCACAACAGTCACTTTCCGCTCACCAATCGCAGACAAAGGTCTTATTGACGCGGGTCATCTTCCATGGATTCGTGATTTTCTTTAAAACTATGAAACCCCTCAAAATTGTAGGATATGACAGAGAATTACAACCGTAAATTTTATCCAAGTCTGCCTTGATATCAGTCGGAGAGGGTCCTAATACAGCCCGGATTTTACAGCATGCCATTTGTAAAGTAGCAGCATTGTTTCGTATTCTCCGACATTGTTACCCCGCGTTCATTTATCTCTGTTACGTGACACGCATATATCTACAGATGTCAGGCGTGTTGCATGCGCAGCTGCAGATAATTTTAGAAAACGCTATTTTGTCTATCGATCGGCGTTAAGTTTATTTACAGGTTGAAAGAAGCAAAAGCGTTGTAATAAGATATTCAAAACTTTTCAAAAATCCCTCATATTATTTTTCAAGTTTGTTAGATCCTTATATATGATTATGGAAAACATTTAAAATACCAAGCAAAAAAGTAAATTTACCTAGCTCCATGTTGACCTAGCTAGAAAGATCAGCCGTAGAGTTTGCTGATTGGGGTTCCGATAGCGGCATTTCACCTACAAAGGAGAAAAGGGATTCGAAGAAACTGAATTATTGTTTTAACCCCGAATTGAAGATTTCTTATCCTTATGTGGAAATCGTTGTTTCGAATGGTAAGTCTTTTATATTGCTATCATTTGGTTTACTTAGCAACAGGTGGAGCTGGGTAGGAATTGGGTTGGATTGCATACATTTGTTAAATGCCGATTTTTAAACCTTCTACTATTTTTGTTTTTGTTTCTATTCTTGTCGTCGTTGTTCTTGGTAGAGAGATACATGAAACTGCGAAAGTTATATCTGATATCCTGGGCCCATTATTTTTCCTTTTATTGATCAACGATATAGCTGAACATTTCAAATCTACAGTATGTCTGTTTGCTGATAACTGCCTTATATATAAAACAGCCGAATGATTCCAAATTACGTCATGACGACCTTAACTCATATATTTATATTTTCTTTCCTATTTAGTTACCTCCCATTTCCTCGGCATGATAAAGCCAATAATGTGTTTAAAGTGCCGTGAAAAAAGAAAAAATAAAAATAAAAAAAAAAATAAATACAAATAAATAAATAAAATAAACAGCTTCTTTACAAATTCAAAGCATACAAAGCACCGGTTCCAAGCCTTTAGGTGACAAAATGTGTTGAGAATATGTACTATTTAAATGACTTTAAACGAGTTTACATAGTGTAATAAACGCATACATATCATACATAGACCAAAAAAGTGGATGCTTACAAAATTACATTTAAGATTCCGAATATTGAATGAGAATTTGACAAGAACATATTGTATTACATAATACTTGGTGGACAAGAAGAATCAAACAAACTTACAATAATTGTAGCGCTTGCACCAATAGACCTATACAAATAGACTAAAATTGCTGCAAATGAATGCAGTTCATCGTTCAATTAAAAAACCCCAGACAAAACAGCAATTTGTTTTGTAGCATCTAAATAATTTCATTTTTGTTGAAACCGTTGGAGATCCATGTATATTGTATGTGCTTCACAATTTCTCACTATGGCACAGGACAAATTCCTCGTCTCACGCCTATTGTTTTGTTTTAGGTGTTATTTTGACTTTATATATATATATATATATATATATATATATATATATATATATATATATATATATATATATATATAAGTAGTGAGTATATTGAAAATGTATAGGGATACGAGGACATGACAAATCAAAACTTAAAATCACTATACCTTAGGGTTTTTTTTAAGTATCAAAATTACTATACAACTCATACTGAAATACAAGTATCGTGTCGTCTGCTAGGATTTAGCTCTGGCTGCTCACAGATGATAGCCGCGTAATACAATGGTCACGGGTTCTCTTCCCGCCCAGGACATCCCGGATCGCTCCCGATGTGTGTCCTTGTGAAAGACGTTTATCTTCCATTTACTCTGCATGATATAGCCAATTATTGTGGTAAAAGTACCGTTAAAGCCAACAAACATAACAACACAAAAAGAAACCCCCCAAAATAAACAAACAAATCCTCGCCAGATAAGCTATGGGCCTCACCACAAATCCCGAATCCTCACCACCTCCTTATTACTTGAAAGTATTTCAAACATCTCTTACACGCATTAAACCGTGCAAATTGTTTTTTTTTTTTTTTAAATAACCTTTCCAAAACATTCATTTTGTTTTCTACAGCTATATCCTTTTCGTGTCTAAATATTTAAAGGAACTGTGTCGCTTTAGTTTTTCCACTTCTTTCCTTCCCTTGTTTGTGTAGATATAAATGTTGTTCGTGTTACAGACAATCTCATAGTTTTGCAGAAAGGATATCTGCTTAACCGATCTTAACTGTGAAATTTTTAAAATATTGGACCCTTCTACCGCTTAGTTAAAAATGAATTTCTTTTTAAATTTACGAGGTGTTTAAATTAATTTGTTAAAAAAAAATACCATACCCAAAAAGGGAGGTGATCATGCTTAATTTTGCACGGTTTCATGTGTTTAAGAGATGTGTTAAAATAACTTGAAGTAATAAGGGATGGTGAACATTCGTGAGTTTTGGTGAGGTTCATGGCTTTTTTGGAACACAAATAAAAAATTGTAATACCTTTCCATATACAGTTTTGTTCTGTCAGAAAGGATTCAGAAATTTACTTCGTGAAATGCGAAATAATTCTGAAAGTAATTTGTCAAGTGGGAAAAACATTGCCAAAGACTAGCTAAACAATCCTATATGAAAGGAATATTGAAAGGTTGAAAATATGAAGAAACCTGGAAACAAACAGAAAATGAACAAATAATTATCAAATTTATATCGGTTAATTATTTTTTCTGTTTCAATACCGATTTTGAAATATTCATGATATTTTTCATAATCTCCTGAGTAAAGAAAATCTCAGAACAAAACATTTAAAATAAAATTGGATAATTCCTCATAAGTTACTTCTTTGCACACGTTTTATAGCATTTTGTCTTTTTCAAAGTAGTAGAAATATCAATAACTTTTATTTTTCACTTTAATGTTTTTTGAAAAGTGGTCATATAAGAAGAAATGAACCAGTAATACATTTTATTTTGCATTAATTAAACACTAGCTGTGCTTCAGAAAGACTTTTCTTCAACTTTAGTTTCGTCAAATAGATTTTATTTCATTAAGATAGGCGGATTTATCTGTCTTTCAATAAAATTTGTTACTGAAACCACACGAAATACTATTCAGACACATTTGCTTTTTCTTGGCACAATTGAGTAACATCATTTTTATACCTTGTATTGCATCGCTAGCATTTTCTCGTCTCCACAAACAAGACGTTCCAAAAATACTATGTATATCATTCTTATTGGTACCCATTCAATAACTATTGAATGAAATTATTTTATGTAAACTTGATTCTGGGTCATGCCGGTGATGATGGTGATATTGTGCCGGTGTCTGATGTTACTGCTGTAGGGATAATCGATGCGATTTAACTGTTTCTGAACCTTCCAGTCTTTTACAAGCTACATTGATTGAACTACAAATTTTGGGAAATTTTCTGCTTCTCTAGTCCAAAACATACAAATACAGTCTTAACAGCACATCCACTCCAAAGCCTCCCTACTCACTATTGATATTAGAAATCCTGTGTTTCACAAACATAGGTCTGGCCTGTAATTTGGCGCAAACAGCATATATCGGTGTTAATGCATATTAATTAAACGATTTTTATAATACTTAGCATAGACTTTAGAAGTCGAATCTACACACGATATTAAAAGGCACGGTACTAGATTAATTTTCTATAATTAGCAACAGTAGCTAATATGTAGTATTATAGGAAATATAGATTGTATACCTAACTTTGATAGTATTTGGCAAGCCTCTACACTTAAAAAACATTTATTTCACACATTTACATATTTTGTTGCAAAGCTTGAAGATTATATTCGTAGTAATTCACTTATAAGTTAATAAGTCAACTTGAAGACAAATCATCATTGAGAAATTAAAGATTTAGTTTAGCAATGGAAACACAGATTTATCTACCAAAAGACTAAAGAGAATAGGAGAAATATGATATCAGGACTGTAACGCTAGGTTGACTCATAAAAAAATAGCAGTAGTTATCTGATGAATTTTGTTTTCTTAAAGTTTGCAATTAAACATTTAGCCTGAAGTTTGTTTAAGTCTGTTCAATCACACTTCCCCCTTGTAGGGCACCATCATAGTTACAATACATTGGTGGAGATCATAAAAATCCATGGTCTTCTGGATTCGCTCTATATCTTGCTCTATGTTCAGCATAGTTGGATCTATTTTTGTATTTGCAGCCTAAAACATGGAGTCATAACCATAGACGAAGAGTCAGCAGATGGTTGTATTAACATTCTAAGTTTGCAAGATGGATTTATCATTTGGATTTATCATGAGAACAAACTTAATGGTCCACAATTTGCATACAACGTATTTCTTCAGTGATATTCAACTCTTGAGGTGAGTTATGACCTGTAACAAACAAAGAACGCCAACGTTGCACATAACAACGGAGTCGACTTCAGCCTCATTCCCAGTTTCAAGGCAACACTAAAGAAGATGGTAAGCTGTGATGCACCAACTTTTAACTTTAAGCGCAAACAAAAGGCTTCAATGAAAATAAAGCTAGAATAACACTGCCTTTAATTCTGACGACAATGTCTTACACAGGTATATGTCTCTAACTGAGGAGATTACAAATGATTATGACGTATTTTAAGTAGCATTCATACTACATTATTGACCTGATGAGAGAACTAAATGGCAGGGAACAGCAGCCCTCTTGAACACTGCATAGGGTTTATCTAATGATGAAGAGTACATTGCTTTGGTCACCATGCATGAAAGCGATCTTGGTTTACCAGACGCAAAAGTCCAGTCAAGTATCATAAACGGACTCCGCCCTGTCGTGCTATACCGGAATCCATAAGATGATATCACTCAGCAACAAAAGACTATAACGGCAGCAAATAGCAGACTAGAAGAAAAACTGAATGACCTAATTGTGTAAATGAATACCAGTCAGTCCAGAACAAGGTTTCAAAGCAACTACAATCGCACCAACATTAAATCAAGCGACATACTGCAACTACTGCGGGATATCACAACCTCACCAGAACTCAGAATGCCCAGCTTATGGGAAGGGATGCCTAAAGTGTGAAAAACCGAACCATTTTGCTCGAGTTTTCAAGTCAGCAATACGTACATGACAATAACGTAATGAAACATCCATTCCTTTCTCACAAAAGCAGTATATGAAGAAGAAGCAAGTACCAACACTGCCACAACATCAAGCATGAAAAAGAACATTATTTCGGTTAATAATAAAAAATAAAAGTCTCCAAGCCCTTGTAGATACAAGTGCTGGAGTATCAATAACTTCACTTAGCCAATTTGAGCGAGTCCAGTGCCAGGAATATTTAAATCCTCCTACTATTCAATATTGGATTTAATGGTGATCTCAAACACCACTTTTAACTGTAACCCGTCAGCTTTTAATAAATCGCCTAACAATGATTCATACATTACATGTGTTTGCTAATTTGCATGGAACATGATTCTAATTCAGGAAGTAGAAAAGAAACTTATTAGAGGAAACTGAGTCGTTAATAACTGTACTTTGGAAGAAACTCCATATGTCCTCTCCACACAGTACAAGGTCCAGTACAACTGTTACCAATGGAATTTAAATCCAAATTTGGTGATAGGATTAGAGACCACATTTATACATAACTTGCAGCTTAGAGGAGGTCAAGAGAGTTACAAAAATTGCTCTTAGTTCTTTTTAATCAACGGAACATTACTCGAGTCAGGCCTGTATTAGTCATTATGATCATTAGTTTCGAGGTTGTTGAAGTGATTAAACATTTGGAGATATATATGTCTAATGATAGCCTTGTTCGTGAAAGGCAATCTTATCTTTGTGCACATCGAATTGACAAAATAATTGAAAACAATTTAGCCCTCCTTTGAAAACAATCATACACAATAGTGCATTCATATTACTGTGGACACATCCCTTAATTACTTTATATATACAAGAAGTAATAGTATTGAAAACCAATCAATAAATAACACTTCTTATGAAACACTACGTTTCGCCTACACGGTCTCATTTTTTCAGTTTCAAGAGTTAATAGTGTAATTAGGAGCAACATGTACAATTTTCAAACTACAATTCCATTAGTCCTACAATTATGTAAAGTTTTGTAAATTCACGTGTTATTTTGCGCTTATTGTTTATCTTGTTTGTCTCTGTATTGTAATTGCCTTCGACAAAGACTCAGTAGGGGTTGAAAGCGCTTAGGTCTTAGGCTAGTTAAAAACTAATTTTGCGCTGTTCATTGTTAGTTATATATATTAAGATTTCGCGTTCTAAAAGTATTATTGGAATAGCTTAAATCTGTGTATGCACGTTTGTCGGAGTATTGGGTCCTTTGGAGGAGATTTGTTGAGCAAATTGACTAATCCTACCGTTTTCAAATAATAACCTTACCACAAAAATTAATCTAGATGGTCCAGTTAAGTCGTTTTTGTTTTTAACTCAAATGTTCCTAACAAGAAATTGTTCATAAGTAGGCGCGGTGACGTGACGGTTTTGAGAACGGAACCAATTCTTGTTTATAAGTGTAATATTTCAAGCAAACTATACATTTATATATATATATATATAATTTACTGTTTTTCCCCCCTCTTTTATTTAAACTGGACACATTAGTCCATTTTAGGTACAAAACTAAAGAAATGTTTGAGGTTCAGCACGAAAATGATGCAAATTTATTTGAGTTACACAATTTTTGCGTGAGCACGTGTTGAACACTTTTGCTTTGCCAATCCAATCCTGGCTGACTGTTGGAATTAAAGTCCCATGTCGTCCATTCGGTCATGCGCGGCAACTTAAATATGTGCGCACAGCCCACTGTGTAATTGTGTATCCCCAAATACTGACTGAGTATTTGAATTAAAGGAGATTCACAGAAGATACCCTGATAGACGATTTATCTTAATGTCTTGAGTCTTTCTGGTACAGAAATATGTGTTTCCTTTGCAAAATTAAATGTTTAGTTTCTCAATAATGATTCATCGGGAAGTTAATTTACTAACTTGCAAGTGATTATTGCATCTCTGATCACAATCACACTTAATTTCAATCTTTGTAATAAAATATAATTCTGAAATAAACGTGTTTAAAGTGTAAGGGCTTGGCAATGATCATTCAAGTTAAAGCATAAAACTTCTATTTTCTATAAAATTGTAACAAGCTACTGTTGCTAATTAGAGCCAATTAATCAAACTCTCAGCAAGTAGCCATACACACTGGACAAGAAACATGTTTGGCTCCACTGCTTTTGTGTAAGAATATTTCTTGTATTGTTTCTGTCCTAATTGCATTCGCTTTTATAATTTATTCGGATCCCCTTTTCACACTAAAAACCTCGCAAAAGCTTTAATTTGACAACACGTTAATATTCAAAATCTTACAAAAACGTAATTTGCTCGTACAATCTCGAAAAAAGTATTCTGTACTGTTGGCTGTCTATTCCAAGTGGTATTAAAAGTAATGAAAAGGCAGATAAAGCAACCAAAGCTACCCGTATTCACTCGTTTCTGAATGGAAGATTCCATTTACTGAATTCCAATATTATATTAGTCGGCATGTTCTATAAACTTATCAAAATTTCTTGAATGAAATCTTAACAGATAAGCTTTGAAACATCAAACCCATCATTATAGAGTGGCATCTCTCATATAGAACAAACAGCAGAAGTGTGGCGGGATTGTACCTATCTCGAAGAGGACACACATACATGACTCATGCATAGCTTCTGAAGGGTGAACATCGACCAATGTGCATACCATTCCAGTGTCCACTGTCAGTGGAACACATTCTTGTCCAGTGTGTCGACTTCCACCTTATGAGTCAGAAGTTTTTGATGTGAACTCAGTTAAAACCTTTAGGATGATATACCGGCAGGGAAAATCCTGGATTTCTGTAGCAATGCGGTTTATATAACAAATGTTGATCATATATTTTGCAGACTTTATACGATTTACCGTTATCTTTTTTTATACACTTTTGATAGAATTTTATCTTTTATCTTTAGTGTCACACCTTTACTTTTATTTGTAAGGCTTAATCTTCCTAAGTTTGTTTGCAATTTTGTTTGTTTAAACTCTGAAATCTTAACGGTTTATCGGCTCCTTGTAGCCAGTTTTGTGCTGACGTGCCGTGAATCACTATTATAAATGTTAGCAGTGTCATTTAAACCCGCGACTGCTATCAACTTCGATATGCGAAAAGACTAATAATATACCCCATAATTCTTAAAAAGACATAATAATATACCCCATAATTCTTAAAAAGACTAGTAATAAACCCCATAATTCTTAAAAAGACATAATAATATACCCCATAATTCTTAAAAAGACATAATAATATACCCCATAATTCTTAAAAAGACTAGTAATATACCCCATAATTCTTAAAAAGACTAATAATATACCCCATAATTCTTAAAAAGACTAATAATATACCCCATAATTCTTAAAAAGACATAATAATATACCCCATAATTCTTAAAAAGACTAGTAATATACCCCATAATTCTTAAAAAGACATAATAATATACCCCATAATTCTTAAAAAGACTAGTAATATACCCCATAATTCTTAAAAAGACTAATAATATACCCCATAATTCTTAAAAAGACTAGTAATATACCCCATAATTCTTAAAAAGACTAGTAATATACCCCATAATTCTTAAAAAGACTAGTAATATACCCCATAATTCTTAAAAAGACATAATAATATACCCCATAATTCTTAAAAAGACATAATAATATACCCCATAATTCTTAAAAAGACATAATAATATACCCCATAATTCTTAAAAAGACTAATAATATACCCCATAATTCTTAAAAAGACATAATAATATACCCCATAATTCTTAAAAAGACATAATAATATACCCCATAATTCTTAAAAAGACATAATAATATACCCCATAATTCTTAAAAAGACATAATAATATATCCCATAATTCTTAAAAAGACATAATAATATACCCCATAATTCTTAAAAAGACTAATAATATACCCCATATTTCTTAAAAAGACATAATAATATACCCCATAATTCTTAAAAAGACTAATAATATACCCAATAATTCTTAAAAAGACTAGTAATATACCCCATAATTCTTAAAAAGACTAATAATATACCCCATAATTCTTAAATAGACATAATAATATATCCCATAATTCTTAAAAAGACTAGTAATATACCCCATAATTCTTAAAAAGACTAATAATATACCCCATATTTCTTAAAAAGACATAATAATATACCCCATAATTCTTAAAAAGACATAATAATATACCCCATAATTCTTAAAAAGACTAGTAATAAACCCCATAATTCTTAAAAAGACTAATAATAAACCCCATAATTCTTAAAAAGACATAATAATATACCCCATAATTCTTAAAAAGACATAATAATATACCACATAATTCTTAAAAAGAGTAATAATATACCCCATAATTCTTAAAAAAGACTAGTAATATACACCATAATTCTTAAAATGACTAATAATATATCCCAAAATTCTTAAAAAGATTATATTTTCAAATGTTCACTTCTATAACACAGATCTAAAGAAAGTCACTGAGATTGTTCTAAGATACAATTTAAGATTATGGACTTCCTTAAAACATCTTTAAAATAAATTTTTCATGAAGTAGTTATGTTTTCATTTGTGAGAATTGCGGTTTCGTAATATTGTACCGGTTCTTTTCATACAACTGATTTTATCATCAGAACATTCACTTTAAATGTGATGCTTATCAGTTAAGTACTTATACCTACAATTTGCGTGTCGTTTCGACCAGGAGTTGAATAGTTTTATAATCCAAAGTGACCTTTTCCATGATCTTGTTTTGAAACGAACGTATATCCAATTTAAACAAAAGAAAACATGCTTTTTCTTGATGTCATACAGTGCATTCTTTGTAAACAATCTCGCATATAAATTAGTTAGTTAAACCTTTATTGATTTAGCTCACTGAAATACGTCTTTTTCAAAAATACGGGACTCATTTATGTACTTTCAATGCAAAAAATTTAAGTGTTAATTGGCAATAGTTCTCCTATTTATTTTAATCTTGAACAATGTAACAAAAAATCCGCTTACGTCAAATGCAGTGCCATTAAGGATTCATTTGCAGACCAAAGGCTAGGTGGACATAATGGTAGGTTATTTGACAACCTCTACAAAATAATGACTACCTATTTTTGATAGACCGAGTGAACTCTTCCTTTAAGGTGGTTGTCAGTAGGGTTATAGATTTATTTATTTCCCTAAGTACGAAATTAAGCAAATCATCGAGGCACTTCTTTTTGAGCCAATAAAGAATTTTGGTGTTTTGGAGAGCATGCTAAAATGCAGAACATAGGTAGAAATAACAATTATGTTTCAGAACGTTACATAACTTCAATCTTCATGATCTTTGACGCAAATGCCTTGATATATGACTTTTTGAGCATATATCCCTAAGAAAACAGTTGTTTTGACGAATTCTAAAACAAATGAACTGGCATGTGCTAAAGGACGGATGGTAGCTTGTATAAAATAATGTTTATAAGGAGTCGAAAAAAGGAAAAATTATTTTAATTAAACACTATTTGAATTGTGTTATGAGTTTTACTTAATCTGGATAATAATGTTGGCATGAGTCAGTGGCATTTACAATATAATTCTACTAGTGAGAACTTTACATTTGAAGAAAACAAGTCGTTCCTGAGGAATGGGTCCTTTTTTCTTGAAGTATAAGGAGAATACTACAAGTGCTTACGAGTTACCTTTCAAATATAACCTGATAGATACATAATTAAAAATTGGACATTTATATACACATATAACCGTGAAAAGTAATAAATAACAGATTGCATATCAAAAGGATATTGGAAAGGGAAAATTGATCTTTTGAAGACACATGATTTAAAACAATCAAACAGAAAAGAAATAGATGATTAAAAAAACTAATTAGTAATCCACTTATAACGAAAGTTTCATCCAAAGATGACTTAATAGTAACAAGAAGAACCAATATTATACACCTAATAATTTTTGGAGATTCATTAAAAACGGAAGGAAACATATTGTTTCAGTTTTTTAAAGCGCGACTTTTGCGAGCGAAGGTGGTGAACTCTGAATAGTTCGTCATTGGCGCAGATCGTTACCTATATATATATATATATATATATATATATATATATATATATATATATATATATATATATATATATATATATATATATATATATATGACGTATGAAACTAGTAAACATACCATGTTATACCGGGGAATGATATGACATCATAAAATACATAATGAGTCCTAAAGCCAATATTAATAGTACTCTATGAACTGGTGCATGCACTATGCACTGATCACACAGACACATAATTTGACTAAATTGAAGTAAGATGGTCGCAAACACAATTTTGAACATTGGATTGCAGAGATTAGCCATTTTGCCTTCTATCAATATGGCCCTTAACCCCAACTAAGAATCTTATTACCAAATATATCCGAGTTTTATCCTATAATTCATATCTTTCCTCCTGTGGAAGATGCCTTTTATTACAGTGTTCAAGCCAGAATTTCATTTACAGGGGTTAAGATGATCTATCAGCTGGAGAACAAAGGGGCAATTTTGATATCTGTGTGGTGTTACGACTCTAGGGGTAATGTAACAGAATAAAAGACACAAACAAGCTTTCAAGATTAAAATGCAAAACTTTAATTTTCTAAAATATTAAAAGAATTAAAATAATTCAACAAACAATCAAAGTGAAAGAATTAAAATAACTTACAGTATAGAATATCCTAAAAAGTCCTAAAATGTTTTAAAGTTCACTTCCTGTTGTTAATCAGAATAATCCGGATGTGGTATTCCGAATGAAAAAGCCTGTAATGTGCTGAAACTGATAAGTTCTGATGTAATCCAAAATAATCCTTGCAAGTCTGGAATCTCACAAGTTTTAGAATAATGTCCGATAATTCCACGGAGCTGTATAGTACTTCAGATGAATTACTAATTAAATAAATTCCACACAGAACTGAATAATTTCAATAACCTCTCCTCGATCAAGCAACTGTAAAGAATGATAATTCCAAAGATTATTCCCTATATATCTTTACTAAGTGCGTAGAATTAAAAGGGAATATCCTTTCTCCGTCTTTAATACTATGGTATTTCAAAATAACACAACCCTCTAAGAACCAATCAGGAACTAGGTTACGCGTCATTTACCCAAAGGTCTAGTGTACTAAAAATCTTAAAGAGTAAACATAATGTTATTGTGTAGTATGGAATGTGACCTTTCAATGTTGATTTCTAAAAAGTACAAAGCCAGGTCGACTTCATTTCCCGCGCAATTGATCATGTGACCACTTATTGATCGCGCAGTAGTCGTATCTATACTGATATGCTAACCCCTATTCAGACTAAAACAGAAATCATAAATTAGTAAATTAAATCATTATAAAAAGGTAAAAAGGTATAATTCCGTAACAGTGGTCAGGGATTTTACAACAGAAAATAGTAAATACTGAATAAAGTCAATACACGAATGTAATGCACCTTCTGTAGGAATACCTTAATAAACTGTCTTACATTTAGTTCATCTGAGTTTTTATCAAAAGTTTTATATCTATTCCGTTAAAGAAATGGTCCTCAACATTGCCGCCACAATCACCCCAAACCGCCGCAATACAGACCTGTTGTCTTGCAAACAACAAGGTTTGCTATATGGTCAGTTTTCATTAATTCTAGTAAGAAAACATGCAATTTTCTATAATAATAATAATAATAAAAAGCACCGATATATCAATACACTACTAAAATCCCCAGCATGTCGTCGAGTTATGAAATTTCATAACAGTAATTTGGGCCATATAAATTTGTTTAGTGAGCCTGAGTACGGAACTAGTCTCTAGCTTTGATTAAGCTGCAATTTTCAGACTTGTGAAAGGAAATATAATTGTGAGAATAAACTGATCTTGCCAGAAACCAGTCTCTCCCGTCGTTTATTCAGCTTATCTATATTTACCTATGTGAACGTCTCAGGATATTACAAGAATCTTATAGAACACTAAGTGAAGAAATTGTCGTTTACAGTTACTGTTCTTTTTGGATCGTTTCATCGTTCCTAATTACTGTGTATTTTAAGTGTATTTATATCACCTCCAAAATATTTCTTGGTAAATATATAGTGAACTATTTTACTAAAGTGTAAACACCTGCATGTAGGCAACTTTATCCACTATAATGTTTCTGTGCTGATGTGTCACAGGTCATGTGTCATGTACAATACTCTCCGTGGGACGTTGTCAGCGGTGAATGTAGAGAAGCGCAATGAACGATGGGAGGGAATGGCCGGAAACTTTTGTTCATGTGCAAATGGATTGTTAATAATAGTAGTTCAGGGAAATTCCAACAAACACCGCTGCGAGTTTTTGATTGCCGTTAGTAAACATATAATATCAGAAATTAGGTACATATTATTTTGGGTCACTGTGATCTATTTGGGTTAGGACAATGCGTCGTGTCAAATAAAATACCGTGAATGACGCAAGGACTCTGCCTAGACTGAACAATGATTAACAAGTCTTACAAAGATCGTTTATCTCAAATCCAGCAGGTGGAACTATTGATTATATTTCCTTTTTACGATACTTTTGCGGAAATTATTTTCATTTACAAAATGTCAAAGTAATAAAGACAGCTGTCCAATGAGGTTTATAGCCTCTACTCAGGCACATATATTGAAGACTCCTGGTCGTGATCGTAGAATTAGGCAAAGCCATAAAATGTTGACATATACACCACTAAAATATGAATAATCAATCAGTAATTAAACTATAAATAATACATCATTTTTCATCTCTATCACTTTATTACAGGTATTCAAGAAATAAAATGAATACTTTTAAAAATATGCACGTAAGATAATTTCAAAGTGCAACAAACGAAAAATCTGTATAATTCAGAAAAAATAAAACTAATTTAAAACAGAATAGTATAAGCCATTTGTGTTTCAACCATGAAGCTATAGAACTTTTGCGAATTGGTTCCTTTATTCAGCACATTTTCTCTCGTTTTGTGTACGATACTCAGCCAAATAAATAAAGAGTTATTTGGTCTTTACATGAGATACTTTCTGTTTGCTTGTACAGATTAAAAATAATTGAAGCACTGTCCATTATCAACACAAAGATATATTGTAATAATCATGGTGATATATGTATGTGAATTCTTTTGCTTAATGCTGGAAAAGGGCGGGTTAAATTGTCAAAATGATCTTATCGTCAAATAGCTCTGTAGAAGGACAAAGATGACTGTCATGAAGACTACCATTCAAGAAGATTTTCCGCATAATGCTCAATTTGCCAAATGTAAAATGCTTTTCATGATAGCTAAGTACCTTGACAAGTTGAATTGCAAAGGTAAAAAGATAATGACAAGAAGACACATATGATAGGTCAAGAACACATACAAACTAAAAAGAATATATGTTATTGTGACCTGTATCCTATCAGTTACAAGCTACATCGAAAGCATTTAATGATTTAATGGTGACAAAGTCAATTTATTTCTTGCTCAGATTGTTATGTTATTGTTGTCTTTTTTCAGGTGTTGGTTAACGATATATGTATATATATATATATATATATATATATATATATATATATATATATATATATATATATATAGAGAGAGAGCGAGAGAGAGAGAGAGAGAGCGAGAGAGAGAATTACCACACTGCTATCCCTACAGGAGAATGCTTGATATATATATATATATATATATATATATATATATATATATATATATATATATATATATATATATATTCTGATTTCTGTGGTAGGAGTTTGGAATGGCTGTCTGCTTAGATGAAATTTAATTGCTGGTTCTTCATGCGGGTGTGTCTGCTCCGCACGGATACCACCGACTTTGTAGCATCATTTTATGGTGATGTGTGCTTGGTCGAGATGGCATAGGGCTTGGTGCTTACAGGGAAGTCGATGGGTGCAGTAAACCGCTGACCTGGGTTCGAATCTCCGTAGAGTACGAATTAAAGTTCTCTAACAAGTATGATAATATTAGTTATTCTTATTAATAAATAATGTTAATGTTATCAAGCATTCTCCTGTCTGATACGCACGGATACATATCCCACCGAATTTGTAGCATCATTTTATGGTGATGTGTGGATTGTGTATATGGAATAGGGGTGGGTACTTACGGGCAAGGCGATGGGTGCCGTAACCCACGGACCTAGGTTCAAATCTCCGTATAATACGAATTAAAATTCTCTAACCTGTATGATAATATTAGTTATTTGTATTTAAAAATCCTGTTAATGTTATCAAGCATTCTCCTGTCTGCTACGCACGGATACCTATACCACCGACTTTGTAGAATCATTTTATGGTGATGTGTGCATTGTGTATATGGGGTGGGTACTTACGGGCAAGGCGATGGGTGCCGTAACCCGCGGACCTAAGTTTGAATCTCAATAAAGTAGGAATTAAAATTTTCTAACCTGTATGATAATATATATATATATATATATATATATATATATATATATATCTATATATATATATATATATATATATATATATATATAAATATATTCTTGATTTCAGGCCTTCAGCATTTTATTTGGCGGCAAACACATCTCCTACAAATAAAAGTATCCACCTCTTTCCTAATTATTTTGTCATAGGTGAAAAATCGACATCTAATCTACCACTAAGACAAATCGTTCTCAAGATGCTCGTTTGCGGGGTCCCGCAAAACAAGCTCTTAGCATGACAAATTCTAAGTACTAGTTTATTACAGTAGTCATCAAGTGTTGGTAATGATATGCAATTAGAGTAGTTATCAAGTGTTGGTAATAATATACAATTAGAGTAATCATCAAGTGTTGGTAATAATATGCAATTAGAGTAGACATCAAGTGTTGGTAATGATATACAATTAGAGTAATCATCAAGTGTTGGTAATGATATACAATTAGAGTAATCATCAAGTGTTGGTAATGATATGAAATTAGAGTAATCATCAAGTGTTGGTAATGATATGCAATTAGAGTAATCATCAAGTGTTGGTAATGATATGCAATTAGAGTAATCATCAAGTGTTGGTAATGATATGCAATTAGAGATAACAGATGCCGTTTTGAAGTATAACATTGAAGTAGCAGCTGTATTTTTATATGAGTAGTTGATAATTATTTTCAATAACTGCTTGAAGCGTAAACTGTATGAAAGTTACATATATATCTTATGTACTACAAATCTAGACTAAACTCTTCTTAAATAATAATTTAGCTACCATGTATTTCCTTCCCTTGCGTGTTTTAACACCATTAGCAACGAGTTAAGTAAAAAATAATCTGTTATTTACATAATTCCTTAGTTTCTGTGCATTTATTTGCTTAAACATTTTTCTTTATTGATAAAACCTGCTCTTTGACATGCTCTGTGATCTTTACACATGATTGTATAAACTTGTAGTTTCTTGCACTTTCAGCTCTTGGAAAGTTTGCGCCTAATGGCAAAAAGTTTCTCAAGTTATGATTTCTATTCCTTTGCAAGCCTCCCCCACCCACCCCCGCCCGAATAGTCACTTTCGCCCAAAATTGAATTTAAATAATGAGATATGTCAAGGTTCTAAATGGATCATCCTGATTTTTCATTCTAATGATATAATTAAGAGGAAAATGTGCAAAAATCATTAACATAAATTATCATAAATTCTATACATCTATTTATAGGAATATTTTTGCTACGATCAACCATTGACGTTGCAACTTTTTGACATGCATAAGACGTTCCATGAGTGCTGATATGATAAAGGAACCTTAAAATGTTTCTCATTTCTAATTTTGAAATCTCCGACCTGAAAGCTTTCGGGAGTGATTTTATATGTTCCCAATTTTTGTGGAAAGATAATAATAGCTTTGTTAATGACTCATTTAGGAAAATTTACATGTATTTTCTGATGACATTTGAAACCAGGATTTCAGTTGCGTTTTATATATGTAGACCCCGTCGATTGAATTCTCGTATCTTTTGCTTATATCTAATTTACATAATTCATTAGGCTGCAAAATTTCCTTCTTGCCTTATACAATTACATTGAAATCATACAAAATTGATTTCTCTTTGTGATCTCCTCAAATCGTATTGACCTATAAATATACTTTGGAAGAAAATAAGCTCTTTGTCAATTCGTTCATTAAAATATCAGAATATTTGTTTATATTAATGAAACGAAATAAGTGAATAATGTTTTTCTTTAATTCACAGACGTTTTCTTAAAGCAAACAAGGCTTTTGCGACAGATATATCAAGCGAGAGCCCTGAGCGAATTTTGGTAACTGTAACCAGGAGCACTATTCAGCTTTAGTCATTGTCGGCTTTTTGGAAACCATGTTTAAGATATAATGTTTATCATGGCCTTTTTAACATACGATAACACCCATGTGTCAGTAACTCTCAATTTATATACAACACACAATTTACTATGAAGCAGCTCACACAATCTTGCCCATGGTCAATGAAACGTAGCAAGATGCTTGACGCTTGAGCAGCCAATGACACAAGCTTTAAGAATGTCGACTAAAATAAATTACTACATTTAATAAATAAAGTCAACAAAGACAGTGTTCTGCTTAAGATGGAAGAAAAACTTCAGAGTTTAAAATATAAATAAAACGAATGAAAACATATTTCGTTTTTGGTTTGACGACGCTGTTTTTTTTGTTTGTTTGTTTTTTTATATTTTTTTTTGTAATGTAATGCGAACACGGTTGTGATAACGAAATCCCAGTCAGAGCAGACTCGTATGGTCTGGCCACTTCACCGTACCTCTGGTATAATAACTTCATTAATCACTCTCTCCACCTCAAAGTACCTCTGGTATAATAACTTCATTAATCACTGTCTGGCCACCTCAACGTACCTCTGGTATAATACTTCATTAATCATTGTCTGGCCACCTCAGCGTACCTCGGGTATAATACGTCAGTAATCACTGTCTGGCCACCTCAGCGTACCTCGGGTATAATACTTCATTAATCACTGTCTGGCCACCTCAAAGTACCTCTGGTATAATACTTCATTAATCACTGTCTGGCCACCTCAAAGTACCTCGGGTATAATACTTCATTAATCACTGTCTGGCCACCTCAACGTACCTCTGGTATTATACTTCATTAATCACTGTCTGGCCACCTCAGCGTACCTCGGGTATAATGCGTCAGTAATCACTGTCTGGCCACTTCAGCGTACCTCTGGTATAATACTTCATTAATCACTGTCTGGCCACCTCAAAGTACCTCTGGTATAATACGTCAGTAATCACTGTCTGGCCACCTCAGCGTACTTCGGGTATAATACGTCAGTAATCACTGTCTGGCCACCTCAACGTACCTCTGGTATAATACGTCAGTAATCACTGTATGGCCACCTCAAAGTACCTCTGGTATAATACGTCAGTAATCACTGTCTGGCCACCTCAAAGTACCTCGGGTATAATACGTCAGTAATCACTGTCTGGCCACCTCAACGTACCTCTGGTATAATACGTCATTAATCACTGTCTGGCCACCTCAAAGTACCTCGGGTATAATACGTCAGTAATCACTGTCTGGCCACCTCAGCGTACCTCGGGTATAATACGTCAGTAATCACTGTCTGGCCACCTCAGCGTACCTCGGGTATAATACGTCAGTAATCACTGTCTGGCCACCTCAAAGTACCTCTGGTATAATACTTCATTAATCACTGTCTGGCCACCTCAAAGTACCTCGGGTATAATACTTCATTAATCACTGTCTGGCCACCTCAAAGTACCTCGGGTATAATACTTCATTAATCACTGTCTGGCCACCTCAACGTACCTCTGGTATAATACTTCATTAATCACTGTCTGGCCACCTCAGCGTACCTCGGGTATAATACGTCAGTAATCACTGTCTGGCCACCTCAAAGTACCTCTGGTATAATACGTCAGTAATCACTGTCTGGCCACCTCAGCGTACCTCGGGTATAATACGTCAGTAATCACTGTCTGGCCACCTCAAAGTACCTCGGGTATAATACGTCATTAATCACTGTCTGGCCACCTCAGCGTACCTCTGGTATAATACTTCATTAATCACTGTCTGGCCACCTCAAAGTACCTCTGGTATAATACGTCAGTAATCACTGTCTGGCCACCTCAGCGTACCTCTGGTATAATACTTCATTAATCACTGTCTGGCCACCTCAACGTACCTCTGGTATAATACGTCATTAATCACTGTCTGGCCACCTCAGCGTACCTCGGGTATAATACATCATTAACCACTGTCTGGCCACCTCAGCGTACCTCTGGTATAATACTTCATTAACCACTGTCAGAAAGCTTTGTTATAACTATGTTAAAGCACACTACAAAAGAGTTTCTCACTGACTTGACATTTTTCTTGACATATCTTTTAATTACTCGAATCAAGATGAAATTGAAACGTTAGGTTATATTACGAAAAATCGTACTGGATGTTGAGTGATTTTTATATAAAATCTAGTCTAAAATGAATTTCATTTATTAATAAGTGTCTTTTTCAATAAAGACACCGTAGTCCTTTGAGCTACGGGTTAGTGTACTCCTTTTGCATGTACAATGTATTTGTGGTGATGCTCGAGTAGAATATAGAAATGCCATGAGTTATAGACAATATATTAAAGTCCCTTTTTACAGATAATATGTAGTATACATTTACGCAATTAATTGATCGGCAACTTTACGCTTTTATAAAGAGAGATCTGTACAACATTTATTGGCATTCATGTAATTGGGACGCGTTTTTTGATTGAAATAAATAGAGAAAGGAACATGAGTGTTAGAATTTTGGAGCTATAATCCGTAGATCACAAGCTGTTTTTAATACTTTAGAAATAACATTTGCACTCTAGATTTGAGAAAGAGCCAATCAATTGACCAATGTTATCGCTGAAGTTAATAAGACTAATTACCGTTGTGAACTATTCTTGTACAAACACTGGATTAAGGTACTATACCCGACAATTAGACTTTCTGATCCGCTTAATGCCATAAGACACAGTGACATCTCTCACACTTTCCGGCTTAGATAATTTACGTGGAAGATATACAAAAGGTTTAAAGATGCCATTATTGACTTTTTTCAGTCATATATTGCTCATGATTATATCTTTAAACGTATCATTTTCTCCAGAATGTTTGGGGGTTTATTTTTTCAAGTAGTTATCTGAAAATGTTTAAAAGCAAAATGAAACAAAATTGAAACTTATTCAAATTTTGAAAGATATTGCCTCTATTCATAAATGTATCGTTGTATCGGGATCTTTAAATCTCCACAATAGCAAGGTATATGCAAAGCCTGGTGTCGTCATATGTTTATTTTAAAAAAATATCATAACCTCGTATTTGTATAGTAGAATACAAAAAGGTTACTAGAACAATATAATATTATAGGTTACTGCATTTGTATGGGAAAATATGAACGAGTTTTTTTTTTGAGCTATACTGCACGACGTCAGAAGTGCATTATAGCTCAGAAAAAAACGCGTTCATATTTTCATATACAAATGTAGTAACCTTTTTATTATATACTCATTTTGCTTTTCTACCTAAGGCTGAATAATATAAAAAAAAACATACTATAAGAAAAAAAGCAACTGAATTTCTGCTATATTCCAAAGTAAATACATAACCGTAGATAAAACAAATACACAGTAACAGTATTCACGGGCACATGGTACCGCACAGCGACCTTTGAACTTGGTAGCGTGCCGCGCGCTCAGTCATTCGTTTAAAAAAGAAATCTCATTTCGGTCTACTTAAAATTGAAATTTAGAGTCAAATTGTGAATGACTGCGCCTTGGAACAATTTTCCCAGTCAGTCTGGGATGGTGGGATTTTGATTATCTGTCGATCCAACTAAATTCCGGTTTTTTACTTGTGGTTGTCTGGCATTATTAGCTGGGTCGATTACGTACGATGTACATGTAGCTATAGAAACTGGTCTTGACAACAAGTTGCACATGTGTTTCTGTTCTACTATTGATAGTTTGGAGTCATAAGGTGGACAAAATATGAAATTCTTTTAAGTGAAATTCTCAAGAAGATGCAGAATTAAATATTTTTTGTTAGGGAATATCAGTGTAGATTGCATTGCAGTTTCGCGCCGTGGATACGAAAGTACATTTTGAAGAAATTCAAGATGCAGAAAGGTAGTACATTTATTGCCATTCTTATTACCAGCTATAGATAACATATTTTTATGTACTGTCACTTGCATGATCTTTGTTGGAGGTACCCCAGCTACATGACCTATATGACTCATACTAAAAATCCAAACATTTTCTAAAAAAATTAAAACAGGAAAATTGCAAAGCGGCTGGGGTGTGAGAGCCTATTTCGCCAGCGGACAATAGGGTTTCTTCGTTATCTTGGTTTATTCGCTCCGAGGCATTTGCTTTTATACCAAAACCCGCCTTCTTTACTTGTAATTTTTTCGAAGTTCGTGCTTGGACTGACTTGTAAAATGGGCAGTCTCTGAGAGAGACGGAATATCCGTTGGCTTTAAGATACCTTTCTATGCTATTTTTTGTAAACGCTAGAGAGCACGGTTCATAGTCTGAGCCATAAGCTAAATAAGTGTTTTAATGATCAGAATGATCTTTTCAATACTGCATGCCCCACGTTTGTTGTCATAAAGCCACCGCTGGACATTGCGAATATCAAGTTCAGTCGCTTGCTTGATTGAAAGTTTCTTTTGAGACTCAATGAGCTCATCCACATCGTCAGCTTTATTATCTCTACTTTCAAATGGCTCAAACAGCTTGCTTTGTTCATACACAGATAAATGTAATACAGCAAAAGTTCCGGTGTCCGCTATGTGAGCGTACATTGTTTTTTTTTATAATAAAAATAGTTCCTAACACGCGATACTATTTTTAGACACACGTGTCGTGCAGTATGAAGCCGTACAGTATGGAGAAATACTGCACGATTCTGACAAAGCAATGTTAATGGAGAGAAAAAAATGAGTATATAATAATTCTCTTTTCACAGACTACTATTTTTCACATTTCTTGTTTCAATTTACACAAAGCAGCTTCTCTATTTCATTGTCATTACATATATGTACCAAACGACAAGACCCGGTGTGCCAGAAAGTCTCACTTTGTATACTAAATGCCAGAAACTCTGACTTTATATACTAACTGCCAGAAACTCTCACTTTATATACTAAATGCCAGAAACTCTCACTTTATATACTAAATGCCAGAGACTCTCACTTTATATACTAAATGCCAGAAACTTTCACTTTATATACTAAATGCCAGAAACTCTCACTTTATATACTAAATGCCAGAAACTTCCACTTTGTATATTAAATGCCAGAAACTCTCACTTTGTATACTAAATGCCAGAAACTTTCACTTTATATACTAAATGCCAGAAACTCTCACTTTATATACTAAATGCCAGAAACTCTCACTTTATATGCTAAATGCCAGAAACTCTCACTTTATATAATAAATGCCAGAAACTCTCACTTTGTATACTGAAGTCAATTTACTAAGTAGCAGCTAACACAACATGTATACCATAAATGAACAAAAACTCAATTTGTCCCGAAATAACTTACCAATACCTACACTTTAAAGAAACATAAGCAACAGTGCACTAAAAGGTAAAAGAGTGTAAATAAAATGGAACCATAATTGTGCCTAGAAAAATATCACCAATTACACTAATACATATTTCACAAAGCAATTTCCGTTATCTACACATATGTGGACAAAATGGCAATTGTTTCAGTCATAATTATAGCGACATCCTCCACAATCGTAACTGTAAAAGAAATTCACTCAAACACTGGTCGAATGAAGCATGAAATACACTACACACCAATTGGTTTTTAAGATACACTATGTTGCACATATTGCGACATAAACTAACGATAGAAAAAGGCATATTTATGGAAGTATTCCAACCAGTATGAATTCATTTAAATCACTAAAATGTTTGCTAGTAACATGTTATAAAAGATTCGTCATCTCCCTTGATGAAAGAGGGACAATACGAACACTGTTTAAGCATCCTATCTATTTAGGAAGGGACAATACGGACACTGTTTAAGCATCCTATCTATTTAGGAAGGGACAATACGGACACTGTTTAAGCATCCTATCTATTTAGGAAGGTACAATACGGACACTGTTTAAGCATCCTATCTATTTAGGAAGGGACAATACGGACACTGTTTAAGCATCCTATCTATTTAGGAAGGTACAATACGGACTCTGTTTAAGCATCCTATCTATTTACGAAAGGACAATACGGACACTGTTTAAGCATCCTATCTATTTAGGAATGGACAATACGGACACTGTTTAAGCATCCTATCTATTTAGGAAGGGACAATACGGACACTGTTTAAGCATCTTATCTATTTAGGAAGGGACAATACGGACACTGTTTAAGCATCCTATCTATTTAGGAATGGACAATACGGACACTGTTTAAGCATCCTATCTATTTAGGAAGGGACAATACGGACACTGTTTAAGCATCCTATCTATTTAGGAAGGGACAATACGGACACTGTTTAAGCATCCTATCTATTTAGGAAGGTACAATACGGACACTGTTTAAGCATCCTATCTTTTTAGGAAGGGACAATACGGACACTGTTTAAGCATCCTATCTTTTTAGGAAGGGACAATACGGACACTGTTTAAACAACCTATCTTTTTAAGAAGGGACAATATTGACACTGTTTAAGCATCCTATCTATTTAGGAAGGGACAATACGGACACTGTTTAAGCATCCTATCTATTTAGGAAGGGACAATACGGACACTGTTTAAGCATCCTATCTATTTAGGAAGGTACAATACGGACACTGTTTAAGCATCCTATCTTTTTAGGAAGGGATAATACGGACACTGTTTAAGCATCCTATCTTTTTAGGAATGGACAATACGGACACTGTTTAAACAACCTATCTTTTTAAGAAGGGACAATACGGACACTGTTTAAGCATCCTATCTATTTAGGAAGGTACAATACGGACACTGTTTAAGCATCCTATCTATTTAGGAAGGGACAATACGGACACTGTTTAAGCATCCTATCTATTTAGGAAAGGAAATTACGGACACTGTTTAAGCATCGTATCCATTTAGGAAAGTACAATACGGACACTGTTTAAGCATCCTATCTATTTAGGAAGGGACAATGCGGACACTGTTTAAGAATCCTATCTTTTTAGGAAGGGACAATAGGGACACTGTTCAAGCATCCGATCTATTTAGGAAGGTACAATACAGACACTCTTTAAGCATCCTATCTATTTAGGAAGGGACAATAAGGACACTGTTTAAGCATCCTATCTATTTAGGAAGGGACAATACGGACACTGTTTAAGCATCCTATCTTTTTAGGAAGGGACAATACGGACACTGTTTAAGCATCCTATCCATTTAGGAAGGAACAATACGGACACTGTTTAAGCATTCTATCTATTTGGAAGGGACAATACGGACTCTGTTTAAGCATCCTATCTATTTAGGAAGGTACAATACGGACACTCTTTAAGCATCCTGTCTATTTAAGAAGGTACAATACGGACACTGTTTAAGCATCCTATCTTTTTAGGAAGGAACAATACGGACACTGTTTAAGCATCCTATCTATTTAGGAAGGGACAATGCGGACACTGTTTAAGCATCTATATTTTTAGGAAGGGACAATACGGACACTGTTTAAGCATCTATATTTTTAGGAAGGGACAATACGGACACTGTTTAAGCATCTATATTTTTAGGAAGGTACAATACGGACACTGTTTAAGTATCCTATCTATTTAGGAAGGGACAATACGGACACTGTTTAAGCATCCTATCTATTTAGGAAGGGACAATACGGACACTGCTTAAGCATCCTATCTATTTAGGAAGGGACAAAAAGTATGTAATTGAAGGCCACTAACTAAGAGTTATTAAAAGGTACTCATAGGCACTAATTATTTGTCACTAAAAGTGACTAAAAGTCACTAATAGGCACTAAAAGTCACGATAGGTATTATTTTGCTTAGGTCTTATCATCATGAGATGAGTGACATGACTAAGTAAGCGGCAGCTTTATCACCTCAATCAATGAATTTGGAAAATCAGGCAGATGAATAAGAGATAACATGAAACAAAAAAAAAAAAAAAAAAGAATTATATAAATATATAAATCTACCAATACATTGCCTAAAGGGGAAAATAATCATTTGACACAGCAGCGATGCGAAGGAACCAAACTAGCAACGACACGTTAGGTTAGTTAGGTGTGTAAAGTACTACATGTAATAAAACAAAACACTAATAAAGAAATAAAGAATGTTAATGTTATTATTTAGTCTTTGTTGACCCCCCCCCCCCAGTAAATCATTTAATAGCTGTACGTGCTGATAATTTATTTCAGTACCAAAATAATTGTTCATTAATGGATCGGCATGAAACTCGGTGCATATTATCGTCATGATCGGATTATGCGTATATTGACAAATTGCTGCTCCTGCGATTTTTGGGGAGCTATTGCTTTAATTTGACACTCTATCGATAGATATATAGGTAAATAAATAAATAAATATTGTTCGGGTCATTACTGGTAAATTTAATGAAAAGTTAAAATATTTTTACCTAAATTTTATTATCATCAATGTAAACAGAAATATTCAAATGATTAGTTCAAACTTAACTAAACTGCCTCTGTGTGTACAAGTCCACATGGCCAGGACGTCTCAGCATTTTGTTTGTTGTTTTTCAAAAAAGTATCCCTTTACATATACCTTCCTATTACTTATGCTACATCACATCTGATTGTTTTGTTTGTAATATACGTTATGAAAAGTGTGAGTACCTGGTTTGGTATATGTCATGAGGCTGATTACATTGTTTTGTAGATGTACGATATCGCAGGGCGATCGGATGGGGGTGTTCGTGAACGTCGGCTAGAATTTGCATTTAAATGAATAATAAAATCACATTTGCTATATTATTCCATAGTTTGAAAATAATAATGATAAAAAGGAAGAGAGTGAAAGCGAATGCTCATTGAGGAGAGCTGTATCAACGACCTTCAACTTTGCAATTCAATGTATGAGTAGATCTGCTCATGAGTGATGCCCTTTTTCTTTCTTGATATTCTTTCATTGCTTTCTTCATTCTTTCTTTACATTTCCTATTATCTAAAAGAAGGTAAAGATTCCACGATAAATAAATAAATAAATAAATAAATAAATAAATAAATAAATAAATAAATAAATAAAATCAAACGTATTAAGCCGTGCCAGAACAGGGAACATGATTCACATTCCCCAGTTAAACATTCAGAATTACTGAGTGTGGTTTCTAAGTTTTCTAACTCTTATGACAAATGGCCAATAGGTGAATCACATTACCGTCGCGATTACAAATTTTAGCATTAGTAGCATTGGATAAAATATTTGCTCCTCTGATGACTGGAATTTAGCGTGATTTGAATACCTTTCTAGTAATTTTCTGATAAGTTACGGGTTTAATCCATTAGTGTCGCATTACGTGGGCACCCAAGAGCCGCCACCTTTGGAGTCAGCGTATCCGGTGTTGTTACAGTCGTTATGCATTCCGAAGTAGGCATGGCAATGCCTCACTTGGCGATTCGTCAGCTAGGTCCTTATGTAATGCATTCTAACGTTTATCGTTAAATTGACCGATATTTTATATGTTTGATTTACGCACGAATGGACATGTATTTATCTGACAGATTTATTTCTCATAGTCCATGCAATGTTAACTTTTTTTAAATAAAAATACTGCTGGACGTTTTTGACATAGTATATGTAATTATGTGTTGGTATCAACTGATACTAACTGACCACGAAATTGGCCAATAGAAAAAAAACAAATTACGGACGTGTTCATGCATGTCAGTTGAACCCGTGTGGTACTATACCTATAAATTGTCTATAATAATCTGAAAACAAAACCGTGTGCATACGATATAGATTGCCCTTAAATAAGTCTATAATAATCTGACAACAAAACCGTGTGCATACAGATTGCCCTTAAATAAGTCTATCAAATGTATTTGTTTAGGTTCATGCCTTACGTGGAGGATGTAATAGGTAGGTATCAGGTTATACCAACTTTGTGTCAATATATTTGGTGAGAAAAACCTGTAAATTAATAAAAAAAATGAATAAATTAAAATTAAGAGATGAAAAAGCTACTTTTGTACCCCTTTTAATATTTAGTATAGGTCGCTGTCTTCCAGTCACGGAAAGTATAGGGTGTAAATCTCTGGAACAGGTCGAATAAAAAACGTAAATTGAATAAATATTGAATTACTGCTTGATAAAAGGCAGCAAAGTAAAAAAAGGAACGAATCACATCTGATAGCGCATTCTGTAAGGTTAGATTTCTTTTAAAAACCCTTTTGAGACGTGTAACGCTTCAAAATTCCGTATCTTCTAAATCCATATTTAATTCGATCAGTATATGGTATAAAAGAGGACTCCCAATGTTCTTCCCAACTATGTTTCTTTATTTTAAAAAAAAAAAATTCTTGTCCAGAGTTTGGACATCAGCTATAATGTTTCTATGAATGTGTACCATTTTAACTCCTTTAAAACAAGACTTAATGTCCGAACTTCAAGAACTGATACGACATTAATAGTCTTACAACATGATTTCAAGTCTACCATCATCATTATTTAGAATATATATGCAATTCATAAATATTTAGGAACTGTAAAAAAAAAAAAAAAAAAAATTATTTTAAGCCGAATCTAATTTCCTCCTTTGTCATTTCTTCCAATAACGCCTCAAAATGTGTTCTGGAGTTTGTTTGAAAACTCTACACCCAGCCAAAATTGATATATAACTGATTATATATTTCAATAGAATATCCAGTCGACCTTTGCAGAATGTTTTCAACAGTTACTTTGAAAAAAACATAGAACTTCGGTGAACGGATAGCACAATAATACACATTTGAAAAGTACTCTGGGCACAAGGGGCGATGATAGCACGCAAATGGAAATACATAACAAAAACTGCAACGAACATATTTTAACCCAAAGTTGCAGATGCTTTGCATTTTCTTTAGAATATAAACTGAGAATTATTCTATTTATAAAGTAAACTTTGCAAATAAATTTTCAGTTTACTAAAAACACTCCCAGATACTAGGAAAAATATCGATGAATTGTACTTTGTGGTATGTTTCAGATTTAAAATGCACATGACTATTTTAAAATTAAATTCAAAGCAATACGTCTAGCATTAGATATTGTTTGAATATTTTGAAAAATGTCTCTACTTTGGATATAAACATAAAAGACACACAACAGGCTATTTTTAAGAACTGAATTTAATATTTTAACAGAGCACTAAATAGTAGACATAAGGATATTCTGACTACATGAATTCTTTCGACTTTAGTTTAAAATCCGGTCGATACTCCTTGCAGAGCCATTCGTTCTTTGTTAGAGTGAGGCTGAGATAGTTCAGTATTAAAAAACGGTATGTTTGCCAAGAATTTCATTTATAAACATCTGTTTTAAATCAGTTATCAGTGTAGCCACTTCCTTTAAGATTTGTGTTGTAAATCAGACACATAATGAAGGAGAAAGATACAAAACTTAAATTGTTTTTTAAAAAAATGCATGTTTAAATAGCAACTAAGTAGTATTAGTATTTGAAACTTGCGGTTACAGACAAACGGGTGCATTCTATCGGTGTAAGATTCTTTGTGTAAATGAATGATTAATGGACAATTAGCCTGATAGTATACTAGGGTAGAATACAATGCTACAGTTTCCATTTTATTATGTCTGAGTATAAGCCTACCTATAGCTAAAAACTCCTGAAAGTTGTTCATACCTTCATTATAGTGTAATAAATAAGGAAAGGGACGGCTGTATTTACATCTTTTTCAAAACTTGTATACGAGTACTTTAATAAAGAAATTATTCATTGTGTGCATATGAAAACAACAACAATAACAACAATAAAACAGCAAATGTTTCTGCTGAGACGAAGATGAACTATAACTCCATCTTGAAATCAGTACAACTACTAGCCATAACAATATATCTGACCATTTCGCTTGATGCTTTGAGAAAAGAATTGACGTGTTGAATGGACTATAACGGATTTTACAAAGACCCCCAGCTAAAGACATTGAGGAACTGAATGATCCAGAACATTTTCTTTTTACTGTGCTTTGCCTTGGTTGTTATTTTCTGTTACTTAGGTTTCTTTAGTAAATATAACAATTTAGTAATTTCCGTCAACTTTTGATTCTCTAGTTAACACAATTGCTCACATTTCTTCCTGTTCTTCTTCTTTAGTTGCTGCTGCCTCTACACTTGCGTTTGAAGTGGTGTAGGTATTAGTAATAGTTACTGCTGATTCTACACTTGCGTTTGAAGTGGTGTCGGTATTAGTAGTAGTTACTGCTAATTCTACACTTGCGTTTGAAGTGGCGTCGGTATTAGTAGTAGTGACTGCTGATTCTACACTTGCGTCTGAAGTGGTGTCGGTATTAGTAGCAGTTACTGCTGCCTCTATAAGTGCGTTTGAAGTGGTGTCGGTATTAGTAGTAGTGACTGCTGATTCTACACTTGCGTCTGAAGTGGTGTCGGTATTAGTAGCAGTTACTGCTGCCTCTACAAGTGCGTTTTGAAGTAGTATCGGTATTAGTAGTAGTTATTGCTGCCTCTACACTTGCGTTTGAAGTGGTGTCGGTATTAGTAGGTATTACTGCTGCCTCCACACGTGCGTCTGAAGTGGTGTCGGTATTACTAGGTGTTACTGCTGCCTCTACACGTGCGTTCGAAGTGGTGTCGGTATTAGTAGTAGTTAGTGCTGAATCTACACTTGCGTTTGAAGTGGTGTCGGTATTAGTAGTAGTTAGTGCTGAATCTACACTTGCGTTTGAAGTGGTGTCGGTATTAGTCGTAGCTACTGCTGATTCTACACTTGCGTTTGAAGTGGTGTCGGTATTAGTAGCAGTTACTGCTGCCTCTATAAGTGCGTTTGAAGTGGTGTCGGTATTAGTAGTAGTGACTGCTGATTCTACACTTGCGTCTGAAGTGGTGTCGGTATTAGTAGCAGTTACTGCTGCCTCTACAAGTGCGTTTTGAAGTAGTATCGGTATTAGTAGTAGTTATTGCTGCCTCTACACTTGCGTTTGAAGTGGTGTCGGTATTAGTAGGTATTACTGCTGCCTCTACACGTGCGTCTGAAGTGGTGTCGGTATTACTAGGTGTTACTGCTGCCTCTACACGTGCGTTCGAAGTGGTGTCGGTATTAGTAGTAGTTAGTGCTGAATCTACACTTGCGTTTGAAGTGGTGTCGGTATTAGTAGTAGTTAGTGCTGAATCTACACTTGCGTTTGAAGTGGTGTCGGTATTAGTCGTAGCTACTGCTGATTCTACACTTGCGTTTGAAGTGGTGTCGGTATTAGTCGTAGTTACTGCTGATTCTACACTTGCGTCTGAAGTGGTGTCGGTATTAGTAGTAGTTAGTGCTGATTCTACACTTGCGTTTGAAGTGGTATCGGCATTAGTAGTAGTGACTGCTGATTCTACACTTACGTTTGAAGTGGTGTCGGTATTAGTAGCAGTTACTGCTGCCTCTAAAAGTGCGTTCGAAGTGGTGTCGGTATTAGTAGCAGTTACTGCTGCCTCTACAAGTGCGTTTGAAGTGGTGTCGGTATAAGTAGTAGTTACTGCTGATTCTACACTTGCGTTTGAAGTGGTGTCGATATTAATAGTAGTTACTGCTGATTCTACACTTGCGTTTGAAGTGGTGTCGGTATTAGTAGTAGTTAGTGCTGAATCTACACTTGCGTTTGAAGTGGTGTCGGTATTGGTAGTAGTTACTGCTGATTCTACACTTGCGTTTGAAGTGGTGTCGGTATTGGTAGTAGTGACTGCTGATTCTACACTTGCGTCTGAAGTGGTGTCGGTATTAGTAGTAGTTAGTGCTGATTCTACACTTGCGTTTGAAGTGGTGTCGGTATTAGTAGTAGTTAGTGCTGATTCTACACTTGCGTTTGAAGTGGTATCGGTATTAGTAGTAGTTACTGCTGATTCTACACTTGCGTCTGAAGTGGTATCGGTATTAGTAGTAGTTAGTGCTGATTTTACACTTCCGTTTGAAGTGGTATGGGTATTAGTAGTAGTTACTGCTGACTCCATACTTCCGTCATAAGTGGTGAAAATGTGGACATGGAGGTGCATGGAGAAAGGTAGTTGGAGTGACCGAAAGACAAATGAAGAGGTCTTATAATTGGTCGATGAAAAGAGAACTTTATTCGAGAGGAAGAAGAAGTGGATCGGACACATTTTAAGAGGTGAAAGCCTGTTAAGAGAAGTCATAGAAGGCAGAATGGAAGGAAAGAGACCAAGAGGAAAGCCTAGAATCATGCTACTAGACGATCTCAAAGAGAATAACTCATATGCGAACATGAAACGTAGAAAGATGCTAAGGGAAGAATGGAGAAGATGGATGCTTCGAACCTGCCTTAGGTCAGAAAACCAATTATGATGATGACTGCCGACTCTGCACTTATTCTGAAATGGTACCGGTAATAGTATTAGTTACCGCTGACTCTATACATTCGTTTGAAGTGGTATGGGCGATAATAGTAGTTGCTGCTGATAGCTTACTTTCATCTGAAATGGTATGGGCGATAAAAGTAGTTGCTGCTGATAGCTTACTTTCATCTGAAATGGTATGGGCGATAATAGTAGTTGCTGCTGATAGCTTACTTTCATCTGAAATGGTATGGGCGATAAAAGTAGTTGCTGCTAATAGATTACTTGCATCTGAAGTGGTATGGGCGATAATAGTAGTTGCTGCTGATAGATTACTTGCATCTGAAGTGGTATGGGCGATAATAGTAGTTACTGCTGATAGATTACTTGCATCTGAAGTGGTATGGGCGATAATAATAGTTGCTGCTGATAGATTACTTGCATCTGAAGTGGTATGGGCGATAATAGTAGTTGCTGCTAATAGATTACATGCATCTGAAGTGGTATGGGCGATAATAGTAGTTGCTACTAATAGATTACTTGCATCTGAAGTGGTATGGGCGATAATAGTAGTTGCTGCTGATAGATTACATTCGTCTGAAGTGGTATGGGCGATAATAGTAGTTGCTGCTAATAGATTACTTGCATCTGAAGTGGCATGGACGATAATAGTTGTTGCTGCTAATAGATTACTTGCATCTGAAGTGGTATGGGCGATAATAGTAGTTGCTGCTAATAGATTACATGCATCTGAAGTGGTATGGGCGATAATAGTAGTTGCTGCTGATAGATTACATTCGTCTGAAGTGGTACGGGCGATAATAGTAGTTACTGCTGATAGAAGTTGTACTGCTAAAAGATTACATGCATCTGAAGTGTTTTGTGCGATAATAGTAGTTGCTGCTGATAGATTACTTGCATCTGAAATGGTATGGGCGATAATAGTTGTTGCTGCCAATAGATTACTTGCATCTGAAATGGTATGGGCGATAATAGTTGTTGCTGCTAATAGATTACTTGCATCTGAAATGGTATGGGCGATAATAGTAGTTGCTGCTGATAAATTACATTCGTTTGAAGTGATATGGGCGATAATAGTACTTACTGCTGATAGATTACTTGCATCTGCAGTGGTATGGGCGATAATAGTACTTACTGCTGATAGATTACATGCATCTGAAGTGATATGGGCGATAATAGTAGTTGCTGCTGATAGATTACATTCCTCTGAAGTGGTATGGGCGATAATAGTAGTTGCTGCTGATAGATTACTTGCATCTGAAGTGGTATGGGCGATAATAGTAGTTGCTGCTGATAGATTACTTGGATCTGAAGTGGTATGGGCGATAATAGTAGTTGCTGCTAATAGATTACTTGCATCTGAAGTGGTATGGGCGATAATAGTAGTTGGATTTAATAGATTACATGCATCTGAAGTGGTATGGGCGATAATAGAAGTTGCTGCTGATAGAAGCAGTATCGGTAATAGATTAGTTACCGCTGACAGATTACATTCATCTGAAGTGGTATAGGTAATAGTAGTAGTTAGTTAGTTTGATTTGTTCTTCACATTATACTTAGACCTCCATGAAATGTGCTCCACCTTATATTTTTCTTCTTCTACTGCCATTATTTATTCTATTGAAAGTACTATGATGATTAGCGGTGCTTCTTCTGCATTTGATAAACATTATCGTAGAGATACCGTCAACTATAAATGTAAACAAAAAAATGTTCTGCTGCACTGAGTTGAATTATATAGATTTAAGTTTACTCTTGTGTGAAAAAATACGGAGTATTTGGCGCACAGAAATTGACATAGTATGAATTAAATCAACAGTTGCCTGTCTTCTATATTTAGTTTGAGTGTTATAAGGTATTGTATAAAGAATCATCTATATTTAGCTTGAGTGTTATAAGGTATTGTATCAAATGTCATCTATATTTAGCTTCAGTAATATAAGGTATTTTATTATCTACCTACCAATTTTCTACTCAAGAAAGAGCCAGAATTTGACTGTCATTTAATACATGCAGGAAAAGATACTATCGTTTTCTAAATCCGTATTACCATACGCTAAAAGGAGGCTGGAACTACTTTATCCTCGAGGTTTCTTAGCGACAACAGCAGCCCCCTAGCGACGGAATGCCAACACTAACAGTAAACAAAACTCTCACAGCGACGTTAGTTAAGAAACCTGGCGTTATATGTAAAATATCTGAAAGGTCTAAATCATGTTTTTGTCACAACAAAAATAAAAAAAAACACAAAAAACATTTATTCCTTTATTTTGAAGTAGTAAAATATAGCCAAAAGGTTCGTCTGAAACAAGATCACATTCGGAAATCGCGTACCAAAACATTACAGCTGTACAGTATAACCCATTTACGGAAGTTCATAAATAGTAACGTTAGTGAATTTCCCGATGATGGATGAATTTGAAATTACAAATGAGTACAATTCTCTTACCATTCTCTGCAACAAATATGTACCATCAAGCTCCAACAATTTCTCCAATCCTGTTGTAAATAACTGTCAAAATAATATTGTCATTCCCATGTCCTGTTCCCATCAGAGCTTCTCACATATCTCGGCAGAAACAGTTCAACGGCTATCAACCTGGCCTCTAAAAGAAACTTCCATTCATTCAGCTGGTGAAATCTTCCGTGATGCAAAATTTTAGAACTTCACAATAACTGTAAATCACATAAATGAGTCTACTGCCCCTAAGCGTCGAAGAATTCGTGTTGTTGACAGTTATTGTAGTCAAACTGAGTGAACGTTGTTTCACAAGCTTCAGTCATAAAACTAATATTCATGAGCATGCCAGCTTTTCAATTAGTAATGTTGTTTATGCTTTAAGATGAAGTTAGTATTAAAGAGGTTGAAATATTTAGCATTTTCTTGTGTTTTTCAGCTACATATAGTGATTTTATTAAATTATCTGAAAATTGATAGGAATATAACAAAAATATCATTATCACAGTAATGCGATTTAGTATGCTAGATTACGTCTCGTTGTCAGCATTCAAAATCGCGTCTCGCAATGATCCGGATTTTCTAATGCTGACAATTCGACGTGATCCAGCAAGCAAGATCGCGTTACTGTGATAATATTATATATGTATCAAATATCATTTGTATGAAAACATTGACTTTGTTCTGCATTAACAAATGTTGGCCAGACGACATTTATTTCCCGAATAACGAAAGGTTACCACGAGATCAACAAAGGCTGTCGCACTATCTAACAAGTAAGGAAGACAATACGTATCTCACGACCATTACATAAACAATCCCCCATTACTGGAAATGTATGATATATGGCAAGATAATTGTAGAGTGGGGAAACATGAGATGGGTTTGAAAACAAGATCTATATGGTCACATTATATGTTTAAATATAATTCAGGATCTTAACTTGTCTATAGGTACTTATCGATGTAAGAATGAGTCTTGTGTTACGGAATTACCGGTGATACTCGCTTATAAGTCGAATACAAATGCAAACAACATAGACCCTGATCTGCCGTCGGATAATGCGCTGGCAACTCACGGTATATGCTGTTTGTTCTACTGATTACTCCTAAAAGACTGCAGATCTGCATATGTGTAGTTTGCAGTTAGATTCGACTAATAACGAGAATTTTATTTCTTATGACCTGTGAATAATTGGACAGGCAGTTATCCATCTGGTTAACGTTAAATCATTTAGCAGGTCGCGGTCGTCCAATTGTCTGAAACATTTGTATATTGAGTTTGTGATACGATTGCCAACGGTAGGTAAATTCTTCTCCAATAAACATGGATCAGACGACATTTATTTCTCGAATCACGAGACGTTACTACATATATTCGATGGTTGTATTATTTACTATGTGTGGAAAATCGTCGTATATTTGATAAATTATATCCACAGGCCCACTTCTACTAAGCGCTATTTATCTCCTGTTAAAGTCGCAATGGAAGACAAAATTCGATTACTGAAGATTGATTTTGGAAACCTGAAAATCACTTTGGAGTGTCAGCTAACATAAAATTTTAGATCGTCGTTGTGTCTTTTATCTAACATAAACGGAAATCCAAAATAAAATACTGAATAATTATATAAGAGCAGCAATCAGATTTTCTTTAAGCCCCTCTCTTTAGTATTCAAATTCTAGTTTTCAACCCTCTTTTTAACCACCTTCCTTATTCTTCATATTATCGTTCCCGACCATCTCTTTAAGTAAATATAATTTATCATTTCCAATTATCACTATTTATCAAGCTATTGTTTCATTTTTATAAAAATACCCCTATGAAATGTATTATTTATTGAGATACATGCCTAAAGTGTGCGCCTTGCTAGACAAAATTTGTATTCATCATTAGGTACAAGAAAGTGTGACACAGACTTGACATATGGTACAAACTAGCATCCTGTTTTAGGAACCCTCTCTACTCTTACAAGACTGGATAAGAAAAATCTCGTGATGACATCCATAGTATTTACTTAACAGAACATTCTTATGATGACGTACACACATAATGTTTACTTAAGCGAATAATGCCTCGAGTAAATACAGCCCTGTCGAGAATTTGGAACTGACTATATTTGTCTTGAGTTTATATTCATTGTGTTTAGTTTGGTACAAAAGTTAGAAGTGCTGTCACTATCATGGAACTTTTTAAAATGTCAGTCGCAAACATATGATAAAAACTACGTCCTTCTGTTCACTTCAGACCATTCTCGGTATAGAGTAGTTTTTAATTTCTTATACTATTGTGTGTCCTGCGCGCTTTTGTCGGGGTACCGCATCTGAGCTGTGTTGATACACGGCTCTTTGAAAATGCCGTGTGTACCCATATATAACACATGTATGTAACTGCTAACAGCGTTGAGCCACACCTGCTGTCGCACAATTCGCGTGCAGATTTCTAACTGCTAACAGTATAGAGCCAGACCTGCTGTCGCATAATTCGCGTACAGATCAGGTTCGATGCTGTTCGAAGTTGGGTGAGCGTTACACGCGAACACACGTCAGTTTACAGTTTAATTAGAGGAGATGAAAAGTATAGACCTATTAAATATTGGTTCAAAATGATTTCACCTAGATATCTGTTTTACATTACAATAAAGAGCGCAGTTTGCATTCCGATGTTTATAAGATGATATAGTTTTCTGTATACCCCGACGGTAATACGATGCATACATATATACATACATACATACATACATACATACATACATACATACATACATACATACATACATACATACATACATACATACTCAAAATATTAGAATAAAAAAGCCAGTTTGCTCATTTGCAGCTTTGTCTGTATTATAGACAGTCTTCAAAGAGGTTGAACCTGTAACTTTCCTCTTGCTTGCGGCTTGAACCTCATTTTTTCTTACCTGCATATTTGGCCCTTAAATTCCTCTTTCGTACTTCTTTTACGAATCCTGTAAATTCATACCTTGGCAAGGACAAACTAAAAGGAAAAGTTCGAAGAGAATTAAAATGAGAATGACAAAATTTTTAAGTTGGTAATGATATTGACATCATAAGGTTTGGGTTATTTACGCAGTGTACGAGAAAGTTCTAGCTTCCAAACTGTGTTATTTTATAAAACTATCACAATGAAACTTCATGAGACAAACGAGATTGCATGCTGAATGAAAATAGTCCAAGACAAACAAAATACATTTTGACCTAAATCCGTTTTCAGTATGATTGAAAAAATCGAAAATACAAACAAATATTAAATAAATTGTTCATATCAGATCAGTAACATTAATTAACTGATAACTATTCTTAGAAACACACATTTCTGTTGTATTTTAAAGGTAACTGAGCATGTATAAAATGTTCATCTATCTATCTATCGATATATATATATATATATATATATATATATATATATATATATATATATATATATATATATATATCCATGTTTGTATGCATTGTTTCTTGTTTCTTTTTTATCATGGATGCCCGAGATATTTACCATGTGAAAATATTTGACATTGTCGGAGATACAAGAAGAAAGATTTTCTTTCCAGCTAGATCAATCTTATTTTGAACCAAGATGCACGCAAAACCTTTTCAAACGAATTACTTTATTTAAGTGCGTTTACACCTTAGCTTAACAAAAAAGAAAAGAAAAAACTCCCTCAAATCTTTAGAATTTGAAGCGGAATCTGTATTTGATCTCATTGTTGACCGTGAGTTAATTAGGTCATTGTTGGTCCTGAGTTAGTTAGGTCATTTTGGTCCTGAGTTAATTAGGTCATTGTTGACCGTGAGTTAATTAGGTCATTGTTGGTCCTGAGTTAATTAGGTCATTGTTGACCGTGAGTTAATTAGGTCATTGTTGGTCCTAAGTTAATTAGGTCTATTTTCAATAAATTTACGTTAGCTAAATAAGATGAACAAAACAGGCAACCATTAACGTTTTTCATTCCATAAAACCCCTTTTTGACATGCTAATATGCGTCTTTTATGCGTCGACTCAACCGCATTGTTTTATTTCAAAGTTGAGCATTTACCGGAATATGGAAAAATGTTCTAAAAAAATGTACTTTATAAATGACAGCTAAAAACCAGGAAAACGAATAGACAAATGTGGAGAGGAAAGGGTGAGATTATGTTATGTAAGTGGTGACCATTTTATTATTACACTAAACGCACTAGTATTGCTTGTTTGGAATATACGGTACGGGGAACAGTATTAGCAGTTGCTGCCCCTTTTGATGATAAAGGGATGAAACTTTGTTTGGATTTCAAACTGCCTACTGCTGTTCTATTTCAATGACATCTTCTATATATAAACACTGACGCACGTTTCATTTATAATTCCCAACCAGGAATTGCTACAAAACAAATAAATTGCTTTGATACATGCAGAATATCATTACGACATTTGCGTTCATGCAAACGTCAATATTAGCTTGTCATTTCTAGGTATAGGGACTATTGGTATTTGGTCCTATTAATGTTCAGTCAGTCAAATCAATTGTCAAAGGTGTTTGAACATTAGAGAGGAAACCATCTGCCATTACCTGTCTCTCTTTCATGTCAATTCCAACATAACGAATTTTCTGTAAAGGAAGGGTATCAGAGGTATATTTGCCCAGGAATCGGTCCTAGAGTTATCATTTTTCACCTATGCTGTAACAAAGGTGACCTCATGGACTCAGCGGACCCCAAAATAAAATACAATAAGAAAAGACGAAAGAAATGAAAGGAAATAAAAATAAATACAAAATGAACTAAACAAGCACTAAAAAGAGAGTAAATTCATAAGGAAATCAGGAGGTTGTCAAAATACTTATTATCGACATAGGTCTATAATATCAGATAAAACTTTCAATCAAACTTCATTTATTTAACTTATTTCGTAAGACTATCTATTTTAAGATACCTTTAAAGGGACAGTAGTGGCTTACGTTGAACTTTGGTTTGGTTTGGTGTTTTACGGCACAGCAACACAAGTAGGTTATTAAGTGCTGAAGCAATTGGAGTAAAGTGCCTTGCCCAAGGACACACCACAGTAGCTGAACCGGGCTGGTCGGATGGTAGGATTCGAACCCAGGCCCTTTCGGTCGTGAGTCCTTCAAGCTAACCACCGAGCCACAGCAGCTCCCCTACGTTGAACTAAAACTACCTGGTCGAAATCACAGACAGTGATAGGGCGACTCCCCAAAATATATACACATGAGGATCGAAACTAAAAACGGATTAGCAATCATCTAGCAGCTAAATGACTGCGCTATCTAGTTATATGAGACGGTTTAGAACATAGTTATACGAAACGGTTTAGAATATGTGGATGCATAGCGTGACAAAAATTGCAGAGAGCTTCCATAATGGCATTCAAAGATTTGATCATAGGTCTCTATACGCATTCATCACTTGGATCCAAATAGATAGCGCATGATAATTATAATTGTACTTGGGTGATATCTCTTACTACGGTATCCGAGGCCATGCTCAAGGCTACATTGGACATGAAATAGGTTAGATATATCATCGGATCGATATTTCGTCTTGAATGCTCTGTTGCAATGGTCATATTAGGTTTATGTGTAAAATGGAATGGGAATATTGATTTAAATGACTTTGATGTACTTGATATATTTATCTTTACCAAGGCTGTTCGATCTGTTTTGTTCGTAAAAATATCTCCTAGTAACAAGCGCCAAATATTATGAACCATAAATGAAATATGTTGCATTATATGTAAAACTATAAAGAAAACAATATGGTTTTTTGAGGAAAAATGAAAAGTGAACATCTTATAGATTGTTATCTAATTTGTGAAGATACTATTAATGGGACATAGAGAATAAAGCTCTAGGCTGTCACTTCAATAACTGCCTACATTTTATGCCAGTTTGTTTCATTTTACCTTCGTCTATCGATCTGCATTTACGACAGTTAGGATGCAACTCCATGAACAATGCAACTATCTTATAACTGCATTTTGTGGGCATATCTTCTGAGATACAAGACTGAATCAAAGCTGACGTAACGACGTGTAAAATCATATTTTAATACAAGTGAATGCAGACATTATATTTATTGTATCTATTGATCCTAAGTGTTTAGCTCCATCTTTTACATCCCCAAAATGGAGATCTTTCTGTATATTCCTTTAGTCTGTCCGTCTGTGTGTACTCGGCTTTTATCAGTATATATGGAAAGAAACTAATAGTACAAAGAACCTTAATGGTCAAAGATGTAATAACCTAGCAAATACCACACCGAAATGAAAATTAGCGCAAGAATTTCTTATTTGATTCCATCCTTTTGTGACAGGTACATAGGAGACAAAATATATAAAAAAATAATTTGCCCATTCCACTACAGTGTAATGTGTTAATGAAATTTAGGACAAATAATTACGAAGGATTATTTATGAACTCTAATCTGGATTTCGGGATACGACCTGATGGTTTAAAATAGATGAATAATTTTTTTTTTTCATAGAGAGAGAAAACCTAAAAAAATCCCCAGATACTTACGACCTTGTGTGAACAATCCTTGGCTTCTTGAATGTAGGGCGGAGTTATAGACAGGCTTGCTAAAATGTTATAGTCCATTTAAAAAGTGCTAAATCATGCAGATGACAGCTGCAGGATAACAGTTCTGAATACTCCTTGTGATTGATTTTCTTCTGAAATTCACTGAGTCATAATAATCTATAAGATTATTATGAATGTTGAATTATTAGACAAATGAATCAAGTGTATTTGAATATCTTTAATTGACAATGTGTTCTGAAAGAATTGTACATAGAAGAGTTTATTTCGTCTAAAAAAGTATGAGCAGTATCGTTTGTCATTTTGATTAGTTCCTTGTCACAGTGACACAAATAAATGAAAAGCGCGTGGTCATTTTTGTGCTCGTATCCCACGTGAATGCATAAACTTTCTTTCATTCCTAACCCACGTGTATGCATCAATTAAGTGCAAGTAATTATAAAATCGGAAACGACGTAGACAAAATTGTGTCAAAACATTAATTGTAGCGCTTGCCACTGATACGCAGAAGGTTCTAGGTACCTTCAAGCAGTCTTTACCCAACTGTTCTTTTTAGTGTATTAACTTTTAGAAACAGTGTATTAACTTTTAGAAACAGTGTATTAACTTTTAGAAACAGTGTATTAACTTTTAGAAACAGTCAAAAACTGCAACTTCTGGTTTGTATTGAATTTTCATTCTAGTTATAGCTTGGGTGGAACTAGTCTATAAAATCACCTGTAACGTTACACATGGCAGTGAACAGATCTGTAAACCTAAGACATAAGCACTCCAATCACATATAGTAAAGAGTTGCTTCTAATGTATGAGGTCAACACAAATTCGATGCTGGATCATTGCGTATTATATTAGTTCAGATATAGGACACAATTTCTGTGTACTTTCCGATCTCGTCTAACAGCAGTTTCATCTCGTAATGGTTCTAGGAATACTGAAATAACACATTGAAATGTGGAAAGCATGATTGGAAGTATTCGATTAAACCAGCAATTTCTAATAAGACAAAGATATCAGCCAAAATACATAGACATTGAGTTCCAGAGGTGAAAAAAAAAAATGACGAACCGTATTGGACAAATTAAAAACGCTGATAACTGTATAAGTATATATGCTAATGTAATCTCTGTCTTATCAAAATATTAATATACAAATCACATCGGTCACATGTACATTTATGGGCTGAATTATTTGAACATTTGTTATTTTGTTAATAACTGATAAATTGAATTGTTTTGGCTTTCTTGTTTTGTATCAGATACTGCATCACTGGATATATATATATATATATATATATATATATATATATATATATATATATATATATATATATATATATATATATATATATCTGCTATGCCAGATATATGATGAAGGCAAATATATAAAATAGAAGCGAAATTCAGTGCATTTGTTCATAGCCGAATGAATGTTATTGATTAGCATTCGACTATTTACGTATGCCTATGATGTTGATGAGGTTTGAACTAATATTGGGACTTTTAAGTTTCTAATCAGATCAAGAAATAACTTTTCTAAATTTGGAAAAAAAGAAAAAAGAAAAAAAGAAAACCCGCGTGTTTTGCTTTACGAAGAAAGCTAGTTTTATCAGACCCTTGCTTGGCGGATATGTCACGGAGAAACCGGTTAAATGAGACTATAGAACAATTTGTGCTTTGTAGAAAAAAATGCACAGTTTTCCTGTTAATGTCCGTTGGATGCTGGGAGACCTCAATATAACATCTAGTATACCATACATTTTATTATAGGTGAGTAAACTATAAATCTATTTTATGATCACGTGTCCATTTGAATCACTATGTCATTTGAGCTTCGGTTCGGTATAACTCTGTGTAATGTATTTGTGGTGATTTTTGTGTACAACACTGATATACTGTTAGACAACATATTAAAGACCTCACGTCAAAAGATCCTATAGTGTACGTATATGCAAATAATTAATTACAACCTATACCCTTTTTAATGCTATTTCCATTCCTGTGCCAGTGTAGTGTACGTATATGCAATTAATTAATTAATTACAACCTATCCCCTTTTTAATGCTATTTCCATTCCTGTGCCAGTGTAGTGTACGTATATGCAAATAATTAATTACAACCTATCCCCTTTTTAATGCTGTTTCCATTCCTGTGCCAGTGTAGTGTACGTATATGCAATTAATTAATTAATTACAACCTATCCCCTTTTTAATGTTATTTCCATTCCTGTGCCAGTGTAGTGTACGTATATGCAAATAATTAATTACAACCTATCCCCTTTTTAATGCTATTTCCATTCCTGTGCCAGTGTAGTGTACGTATATGCAATTAATTAATTACAACCGATACCCTTTTTAATGCTATTTCCATTCCTGTGCCAGTGTAGTGTACGTATATGCAAATAATTAATTACAACCTATCCCCTTTTTAATGTTATTTCCATTCCTGTGCCAGTGTAGTGTACGTATATGCAAATAATTAATTACAACCTATCCCCTTTTTAATGTTATTTCCATTCCTGTGCCAGTGTAGTGTACGTATATGCAAATAATTAATTACAACCTATCCCCTTTTTAATGTTATTTCCATTCCTGTGCCAGTGTAGTGTACGTATATGCAAATAATTAATTACAACCTATCCCCTTTTTAATGTTATTTCCATTCCTGTGCCAGTGTAGTGTACGTATATGCAAATAATTAATTACAACCTATCCCCTTTTTAATGTTATTTCCATTCCTGTGCCAGTGTAGTGTACGTATATGCAAATAATTAATTACAACCTATCCCCTTTTTAATGTTATTTCCATTCCTGTGCCAGTGTAGTGTACGTATATGCAAATAATTAATTACAACCTATCCCCTTTTTAATGTTATTTCCATTCCTGTGCCAGTGTAGTGTACGTATATGCAAATAATTAATTACAACCTATCCCCTTTTTAATGTTATTTCCATTCCTGTGCCAGTAATTTGTTAATATCTAATAATAGCTACTCATTCGTATTCATAACACGTTACAATCCGACTTGCCTCAAATCCATATTTCATTAATCAATATATGGTTTACAAAAAGACTCCATATCTATTTTTATTTTGAAAATAATTTATTATAATTTAAAAGGGGAATTCTGTGAATTCTCCCGTCTGCCTGTTATGCAAGTGGTTCCCATTTTAATGTTAGACTAAACGTACTAACTTTACCTTTGTTCCGAATTATACGGTCAGGGGAAATATAATTTAAAAAGTATACGCATTCTCTAACCATTTTCTGTATAAATGAATCAAAACTCGTTGGAAATATCAAATTGCCAACTGCTGTTCTATTTCAATTGCATCTTCTATAATACTGTAAATACTAACGCACGTTTCATATAAAATTCCCAGCTATGAATTATACAAAGAAAGAAAAGAAAGTGATTGATACATGAAAAGTAACTTACGGTGTTTGCGTTTATGCAAATATCAGTATTAACTTCCAAGTTCTCGGTAAGAAGTGTATTAGTGTTTGGTCATTTTAGTGTGTAGTCAGCCAAATCAGACGGTATCGGTGTTCGAAAATTAGAGACGAAACCGTCAATCATTTCATGTCTATCTTTATTTAAATTGTAGTATAATGACTTTTCGGTTAAAGAAAGTTTTTTTTAACAGCAGGTATATTTCCTCCTGAATCCATTCTAGAGTTAAAAAGTTTGACCTTAGGTGTAATCTCATGGACCGAGCAAAATCCAAAACAAGATAAGAAAATAAATATAAAAAAACGAAAACAAAACAACAAAAACCCCAAACAAACAATGAAATGAAATGAAGTCAAAACAGAAAAAAAGACAAAAAATGAACGAGAAAAGCAACCAAAGAGACATAAAGAATGAGGCGATTGCCAAACGAAAAACATAGACCTTAATATCATATTACAGTTTCAGTCCAAAATGTCATTTACTTAATCAATTGTGTAAGAAATATTTTATTGTAAGTGCCATTAAGTAGTGACCCAAGTTAAACTAAAGCTTTCTGTAGGAAATCACATATAATGATAGACGATCCCAACATCTATACACACATGAATAGAATCAAAGGAATCTATGCCATGGTTTGGAGGACGGTATATGCATAGTTTGATAATTACCATTTATATTCGTATATATTCCTAGTCCAAATGCAAACAACATAGACCCTGATATGCCGTCGCATAATGCGCCGTCAGATCACGGTCTATGTTGTTTGTTCTACTGATTAGCCTTACAAACCGCATAGACCCAGATCTGCCTGCGCATTATGCGACGGCCGATCTGGGTCTATGCAGTTTGCAGTTGGTATACGCGAGTATAGACGGTAATAACGAGAGTTACCATAATGTCACTAAAGGGTTAATTCATCGCGTGAATACGAATTTAAAGTGAAGTGATGTACACCTAAACGTTTCATACCATACAATGTAATTGATGCGAAATCTTTTCTGGATAATTTGAATGTATTTTATGTATATTCAAAGTTGTGGAAATTAAATATAAACTTTGCGAAAACAACAATATTAATATTTGGAACACGAAATGACGATAAATATGAATTCAATATCGGTGAGAACGTGATTTACATTTTTAGTGAGTTAAAATATGTATAAGTTATCTTTTTAAGAATCGACGATTTCTGAGAGCAATAAAACATAAAGTTGACCAAGTTTAAACAGTTAGGCAAGTTCTGTATCAAAACTGCAAAATCGGAATGTACCTATTGATTTGCAAGTGCATCCTTTTGATCACACCATTTAACTATTTTACTGGGTGAGAAGTCTGAGGATTGAAAATATCAAAATAGTTTACGATTTGGATAATGACTTGGTAAGAAATATTATAAAATTGCGAAGAAAACCAATATATATATCCATGTCAATTCTTTTGAATGATGTGGATTTGGATTTCAATTATCAATGGCAAAAATACTAAAGTGTCAAGAGATTTCTTTTTTAAATGTAATTCTAGGAGATTAATGCTGATTTAAACACTTACACATAGATGAATTGTATAAATATAATTCTAGGAGATTAATGCTGATTTAAACACTTACATATAGATGAATTGTATAAATAATTCTTTGATATCTGTTGAAACACCAGATCTGTTAAATTATAAATTTATAAACAATCCTCAAGGAACAAAACGCAAGATTACAGTGACTCTAAAATATCTTTATATTTATTTTAGCTTCTAAAAAGAAATGCTATTACAGTATTCAATAGGATCTAAATTTTGAAGACTACCTACAACGTCGACCTCGAAATGTATATATGCCAGTGTTTACGGTTAGGACTTCAAATATAGGCTTCCCATTAAAACTGGTCAATCAGAAAATATACCACTTTAGGAAAGAAACTGTAATTACTGAGCCTCTAATCATATATTCGACAAGAGTACCGTTTATTTGTTTATTTGCCCTCTTTTTCGAGATGAACGAGTAAGAATTTTGAAGCCGTTCTACTATTGTATACCCAATATTGTAAAATTGCAAAAGCTATTTTTCTTTGCACTACTTCACAGTTCTTCATAATGTGTCAAAATATGTCACTATTATGATGACAAAAGTATCCTGAATTATATTTCCTTCACCTATAGAAATGTGACTGTATTATACATTACTAATGTCTTTTTCAAATTCTCTTGTATAATCCACGACCGTATTTACTATACGCTAATATTGTTTATCTTGAACTTGATTATACATACATATTGTCAGTTACTTTTTTTCAAATATGATTAAAACCCCACAAATATTCCTTTTTTCCAGCGATGATGTTTGTACCATTACTTGTATTGTTTATATTCGGATTAACAATGCCAATTAAATTTTTAATTTAACACGTTTGTTGTAATGCCACATTTAGATATATAAGCAGTTGTGGGTGCTGTCGTATGCCACCCGCGTGAAGTTGTTTTCATAGATAAAGTTATGTTCTCTTCTGATAGCTTTTGACTGTTATTAAATCTACAGTGTACTTGAAATGGCTGTGATTGAAGCCACAGAGTACTTGAAATGGATGTAATTAAAGCCACAGTGTACTTGAAATGGGTTAGATATATGACTGTAATTAAAGCTACAGAATACTTACAATGGCTGTAATTAAAGCTACAGTGTACTTGAAATGGGTTAGATATATGGCTGTAATTAAAGCTACAGTGTACGTGTGTTGGCTGTAATTAAAGCTACAGTGTACTTGAAATGGGTGTAATTAAAGCTACAGTGTACTTGAAATAGGTTTAATTAAAGCTACAGTATACTTGAAATGGGTGTAATTAAAGCTACAGTGTACTTGAAATAGGTGTAATTAAAGCTACAGTATACTTGAAATAGGTGTAATTAAAGCTACAGTGTACTTGAAATAGGTGTAATTAAAGCTACAGTGTACTTGAAATAGGTGTAATTAAAGCTTCAGTGTACTTAAAATAGGTGTAATTAAAGCTACAGTATACTTGAAATAGGTGTAATTAAAGCTACAGTGTACTTGAAATGGATTAGATATATGGCTGTAATTACAGCTACAGTGTGCTTGAAATGGGTTAGATATATGGCTGTAATTACAGCTACAATGTACTTGAAATGGGTAAGATATTTGGATGGATTGATATTTTGTCGAGAATGTTTAGTGTTAACAGTTATATGGAGTTTATATGTAACAAACAGAGGACTATTCAATGCTGTTTAGTCTGTTTTCAACGTGCATATTAAATAAAAGCAGCAAATATAAAAAATCTTTTGGTAACAAGCGCCAAAATATTATGAATCATAAATGCAAAATGCTGCACCATATGTAAAACTATAAAGAAAAATATGGTTTCCTATGGTATGAAGAAGCATGTGCAAGTAAACTTGGTTGCTTCCGGAGCGTTTTTATTTCCGCACTTTTGCAGATATATTGAGCGTAGTTAAGGGGGGGGGGGGGGGACTGGGGGGTCTCTTGGGCCACTCTGGGGCTCCACGAGAATTTAAAATTAGCAATGGACCATTAGGGGTCATATGGAACTTTAACACTACGGATGACACTCTGAAGTACTATGGAACTATAACATTATAGTCCGGTCGGGGCTCTGTGGAAATTTAACATTTCAACTACACTGTCGGGGACTGTGGAGATTGTAAGATTGTAACAGTATGGGTCGGTCTGGGGTCACATGGAACTTTAACATTAGGATGTCATTCTAGGGCCCTATGGAACGTCAGCCTCAGGATGGCACAATTGGGTCCTATGGAACATTTACTATGAGAATAAATTAGGCATGCCCCTAATTGAGGTGGGAAAAGAAATGCAAAAGCATATAGATTTAAAAAGCCCACAGGTATGAATTGATTGGGACCTACACACACACACACTCACATAAGTTGTAACAAATCCCACAGGATGTGAAGGGGAAGAAATGAATATATATATATATATATATATATATATATATATATATATATATATATATATATATATATATATATATATATATATATATTTATATTTATATATGCATACATATAATAATAATAATAATAATAATAATAATAATAATAATAATAAACCCACAGTAATGGATAGGTATGTGAAGAAAAAACAAAGTGATGAATGGTTTGCAAAAAAAACACATACATTGTAAGAAACCTGCAGTTAGTCATACATACAATCACACATACGCACCATTACACAGACACAAACTGAGAGGCAAGGGGGAAAGCGTAGGGTGACTAACATGTACATTTATGCATACACATACACCCATATATTGATACAATCACACAAGGTCAAAGTGAAGGAGAGGCGGTATTTAAATTTTGTTTTGCAATACACATAAAGACAAATGATATACAAAAGCACACACGATACACTAAACGCAAAACAGAGAGAAGGTGGCATTCATTGATTAGTATTCTGTTTCTAGAATACTGAGTGGGGGCGGCGGGCACAGAAAAGGATCATTGGGGAAGCCCTGAGAAGGTCTGTTTGCTTAATGTTCACACATCCCAGGCCGGGCTCTGCAACCAGCATATCTCTCCCACATACTATTTGGACTAAAAAAATCTAGAGAGCGGAGAGATCAAAGCAAGGCTGATTAGTTTCACCCTCACAAGTCTTCATCTACTCCTGGAATCAGGGATTTTTCCTCTTCTGGAGGCTGCTGTTCTTCCTGATATTGTTCGTCACGGACTTGCTGTTGTTCCCGCTGTTGTGTTTCGGTGGCGATGGTTGCTGTTCTTGATCGTCTATGTCCATCTTCCCGTTTTCCATCAGTGAACTTTTAGTAGGACAGGATCCCTTTCCTCATACTCTCAGACTGTTGATTTTAAGGGTATTGTCGAATTAAGCAAACCAACTTGTTATGTGGCTTCAAATAGTCAAAAAAGATCTCAAGCAATTCTTCTGGGTAAAGTTCCTATGTTTTGGTAATGGCATAGAAATGATTTTGTGATGACAGACATGAATGTATTTTCCGTCTGGAAATTTAGGTCCTCGAAATAGTTAATCTCGACGTATGACTTGATGGTGAACTTTCAAAGTATAGCGAGAGGCTAACACTTCTTGAATTGTCTACATCTCATCGAGTCCACACACAGTCTCTTTCAAAATCTAAGCTTGTTTCAAAAGTGTCGCTGCTTCTCTTCGTTGTTTCGGTTTGCGTGATTTTCTAATTTTCACTCATAATCGCTTCCATTATGGTGTATTTGTTTTGTCTGCTTGAGCTCTAGCGACCACAACAACGCATACTAAAGACATGTTGTTTTGGTCAATGGTAATCTTGACTATACTTTTTGAGAGTAGTGAGTTGATCTATGGATCAAACTTTGAGTTGTGGGCCACTGCCTGAAGGAGGAAAAACTAGAGTCACGTGTACGGTCGTTTTTCTATCGGTAATGTCAAATTCGTCGTTAGAATGTTGCACGTGTAGAATTTTGTCGATGATCTTGGAAGGTGTTAATTCAGCACGTTTGCTACGTTCTATCAAGACAGGAGATTTCAAACTGTCACGAGTGATAGAAAGTTGCAAAAGATCTTGATCTTCAGCTCGATACGTTTCAACTCGAACGATATAGAATCAAACAAGTCCGTAATGAACGTTGCCGCTATCGCTGAGAGGAATTGGGACTTAAACGCTTTGAATCTGACTGTGTAAGTGTAAGCTGTGGTTAGTAATTTTTTGGAAATAAATTTGCTAGCAGTTTGAATATTTAAAAAAAAAATCCTTAGGGGCGATCAAGCGACTTTCACTCTTGGGCTATGTTGACTCTCTCCCTCATGGTGATGGTGGTGGTGGTAATGCATATTATTATATCATCTCCTCGTAAAATCTGGAAGATGATCTAGGGCTAAGGCTTATTTTTTCGTGTTGGGCGACACTGAACGTCGTCGTTTTGTTTCTGGCTTCTGCTTAAAGTAATATGATCATTTCATGACTGCAGTTTATTCAACTTTGATTTGATGATGGTTCTCTTTCTCTCACTATATATAGATCTCTCGTGTAACACAATTATATCATTCAGTATGACATATTTTCAAACGAAACAAGATCAAAGAGCAAAATAACATCAAACGTCTGGCGAGATATTTACGAAAGTGATTCGAAATTACATGTCAAACAAGACCAATGTGGCGACTCAAAACTACTCAAAATGTAGGAGTGAAAATATCTGTTAATCTGTCAAGAGAAAGGGTATTGGGTTCCAGAATGTTCACAACATGAAAGAAAAGGAACCAGTTATCCTAAGAACGGAACAATCTGTTCCCAAGACAAAATGAAAGATGAACATTTTGTGTACCACAAGCAAGGACATTGGCCTTTGGAGCGTCCAGAACTCAAAGAAATGTAGATGGAAAGAAAAAGGAGAATAAAGAACAGAAAGAAGAGGAAGAAGTAGTGGGTTTTTCGGAGAAAAGAAGACGAAGTAGATGAAATAGTAGAAGCAGAAGAACCCATTCCCTCTAAGAAATTCAATAGTCTGTGTGTTTGTATGTCTTTTGTCTTTATGTGTATTTTAAAGCAAAACTTCAATAACCCCTCTCCTTCCTTTTGTGCTGTGTGATTGTATGGTATGTGTGTGTATGTGTGTGTACATGTATATGTTAGTCATTCCACCCTTACAACCTATCATTTGCCTTTGTCTTTGTGTCTGTGTGATTGTGTGTTTGTGTGATTGTATGTATGTATAAATTTATGAATACAACTTAATCCCTATACCAACTCCCTTTGTTTTTTTTTTTTTTTGTTTGTTTGTTTGTTTGTTTTTTTGTTTATACGATTGTGGGATAGTCAGAAAGAACGTTTATCTCTAAAACTAAGTCATATATTGTAATGTTTTGTCTATCAACACGACGGTGGATTTTGTTGCAATGTATGTGTTGTTTTCCCACAACCTATTTATTCCTGTAGGTTTATTACAATGTAGGTGTTCCAACCACCAACCCATTCATTGTTGTGGGTTTATTACAATGTATGTCTATTTCCCGCCATTCACATCCTGTGTTTTTTGTTACTATGTATGTGTTTCGTTCCCAAACCCATTCATTCCTGTGGGTTTGTTACAATGTTTGTGTTTTTCCCGCCTTACCTAGGGACATACATAGTATCATTCTCATGTTAAATTTCTCATAGGACCCAATTGTGCCATCCTAATGTCAAAGTTCCATAGGGCCCCAGAGTGACATCGTAATATTAAATTCTCCTTAGGATCCCAGAGTGACACGTTAAAGTTCCATCGGGCTCCATACCGTCCCATAATGTAAAAATTTCTATAGAGTCCAAAAGTGTGATCCTGATGTTAACGTTCCATAGGGCATATGAGTGTCATCCTTATGTAAAAGCTCCATATGACCCCAGAATGGCCCATAGTATTAATTCCACATAGACCGTGCGTGGCCTAATGTTAATTTCCATAGGGCCCCAGAGTACTCCAAGAGAATCCAAGCCGCCCCTTTAAGTACTATTGTGACTGTTCATGCCCGTCCGTGTGTCCGTTCGTCTATTTGTCCATTCTTCCTTCCTTCACCTAATTAACTATGTAAACTGAAATTCGTCTATACCGAATGAGGAAAAGTGATCATATTATCATAGTGACAAAGAAGTTTTCAGATCTTTGATGTAGCCGCCATGGATGGAAGGAGCTGATGTCAAAGTTCTCATTTCCATAGACAGTATTGGCTTGATATTACCTAAACTCCATCAACAACAATTGAGGTACATCCATCATATTTAGGTAGATGTTTTACGAGGATGAGTTGATGACAATAAATATTTCGGATTCAGGATGCAGTCCCATGGGAGGGAGGAGCTGAGAGTAAAACGTCATATTTTTTAAAGGTCATATGGACTCTTCCTTGTAACCCGAACTCCATCTGCACTGATTGCGGGAGTCAATAAATTTGGTATTATGTTTTACGAGGACAAGACGATGACAATTAAGGTTTCTTATCTTAAATGCAGCTCTATATATATGTGTGTGTGTGTGTGTGTGTGTGGAGTCGCTACTCATATGTTATAACCTGATAATGAAGTATGTTAGTGTGTCCCAAGATAAGTGTCGGGGTTGTGGGCGTTGAACCAATACATAAGCAAGCAAAAGCAAACGTACCGATAACCAAACTGGCAGAGCCGCGGCTCAATGACTCGCCATATTGCATAACAGTTGTTGACTTTGAATTACCCGTGCATGTGCTCAGCTACCGAGACGATAAATAGCATAACTAACCAAATTAAATATATATATATATATATATATATATATATATATATATATATATATATATATATATATATATATATATATATATATATGAAAACAACACATGGAGAGGTTGATATTCTACAGTTTAAGGGCTATTGGTAATGCATAATTCAGTACAGTATTTACCTGTCTGGCTGTATTCATTTGAAATATTGTACCGCAACCATGGCATATACACCATAAAATGCTCGCTAGTCCCCTTTTATTATTTTTGGTATGCAAGGTTACAGGACAGCCACCATTCTCTACACTCTGCCGGCTCCTTAACACAAAGCAGAGTGAGTTGAGAATTCAATTACATGCTCTTTAAGACACTCCAGGTTGATCATTCTGTAACCTTCCAAAATGTCTACGGACTGTTTTATTTTAAACGTATCCTTTTTACTATCGTGATGAAACACATTCAGCTTCCTATTACGATGAATGGAATGCGGCGCACGACAAGTTTGGTAACTTTCTCTCCAGCGTACATCCCTTTCTTCTTTATCAACTGATGTGTCGGAAACCGAATCGTGGCACTACAATGCTGTTCCACCTTCTCATCTATTGATACACAAAAAATCTTTTTGACTTGCATATATTTGCGCTTATGTCGATCACCAGCAGCATTAAATCAACTCCTTAAATTTTGCTTTCTTAAGCACCCCATGTCTTTGCAAATTACTAGACTGTAGCACGATACAAAATGACTTACACAAAGCCTTCAAATGTCACACAAACACAAAACAAACCAATCAATATTAAAAACTAATACAAGAAATGTAACTAAACATTAGCCTAAATTTATATATGAACATTTCTATGTATGTATGTATGTATGTATGTATGTATGTATGTATGTATGTATGTATGTATGTATGTATGTATCTATGCATGTATGTATGTATGTATGTATGTATGTATCTATGTATGTATGTATGTATGGATGTATCTATGTATGTATGTATGTATGTATGTATGTATGTATGTATGTATGTATGTATGTATGTATGTATGTATGTATGTATGTATGTATGTATGTATGTATGTATGTATGTATGTATGTATGTATGTATGTGTGTATGTATGTATGTATGTATGTATGTATGTATGTATGTATGTATGTATGTATGTATGTATGTATGTATGTATGTATGTATGTATTGTTATGTGTGATGTTTATATAATGTTGTAGGTATTTTAGGAAATTATAAATGTTTCTTCACTTTAATATTTGCTTAAATCTTAATGTTTATCAGGAAAAACATGTTTAACTAGTGTCCTTGAATTAGGTTGTTTTGATCAATATGTTTTCTCAATTTGAAGGTCAAGGTTGAATTTTGTTTACAAGTTAAATTCCATTAAGATGACTCATATTCTAGAACATTCTGTCATGTGACCAATCTTTATATATGCCATGTTTGGTGGACATTTATTCAGTTTTGACATTACCATCAGTCTTGTAAAGAGCTATTACAGTTGTGAAAATTCATTCCAAATTCTAGAGAGGAATTATTTTAAATATTCATTGGATTATAACAGTGCTCACAAACTTTTGGATTTTGGATTTTTAATTGATGATTTTGGAATTTATGTGAACTTATTCAGAGATTTTGGAATACTTCATTTTGACATCAGCACATCAAGATTACTAGTACATCAGGACTTTGGAGACCATTGGCACATAATAACATTCAAGGACACAGCCGTGAATTTGGAACATTCTATATTTAGGACTTGTGATTAGAACAATCATTCTTATTGGATTATTAGGATTTCAAAACACATTACTGTAAGTGACTTTTTGATTTTTCATTTTAATTATCTAGTAATAAATTGCTTGTTGATTTTTTACTTGATTTGTTGGTTTCACTTTCTTTCTGTTACATTTTTCTTAGACCATAGAGTCGTAACAGAAATTGGGGGCTCGTCTTCTGGGATCTGAATTTCATTAAAGCATATTAGAGATATTAAATTTATCTTTGAAATTCATATTGATTTTGTCTTGAAATTTTTTTTTGTTTGTCTTTGGCAAAGGTTTTTAATAGAGAAATTTGTTTTGTGTGAAACCAACAAGCATATACTATGGCATCTAATGTTCAGAATTTCATTTCAAAACCTACCCAGGAGGGGTTAGAGTGCATGAGAAAGGATGAGTTGCTCGAGCTTTCCAGAAAATACAGTCTATCTGAGGCAAAATTATCATTGACAAAACAGGAGATAAAGATTATTTTGATTCAGTATTTAGTAGGAAAGGGAATTTTTGAAAATAGTGCTTTAAGTTTGAAGAGAAAGCCTGTATCTGGTTCTGACAGGAAATTAAGGGAATTAGAGTTAAAGAACCAGATGGATTTAGAATTGGCAAAGCTTCAGATTCACAGAGAGAGAGAGAAAGAAGAGAGGCAGATACAGATGGAGAGAGAGAAAGAAGAGAGGCAGATCCAAATGCAGAAAGAAGAGAGGCAGATCCAAATGCAGAAGGAAGAGAGGCAGATACAAATGCAGAAAGAAGAGAGGCAGATGAAGAGAGAGAAAGAAGAGAGGCAGTTGGAGAGAGAGAAAGAAGAGAGACAAATGCGGATACAGATGGAGAGAGACAAAGAAGAGAGGCGGATACAGATGGAGAGAGAGAAAGAAGAGAGGCAGATACAAATGCAAAGAGAAGAAAGGGAAATGCAATTTAAATTAAGAGAATTAGAACTGGCAAACAGAGCACACTCCACTCCTTTAAACACAAGTTCAGGTTTTGATGTTACTAGATATATTAGGTTAGTACCCCCTTTTCAGGAAAAAGAAGTAGATAAATACTTTCTTCATTTCGAGAAAATAGCTGAAAACTTGAAATGGCCCAGAGAGCATTGGACTTTGTTATTACAAAGTGTACTCATTGGCAAAGCTCGTGAAGTCTACATTTCACTGTCAGTACAACAAAGCACTGATTATGATGTGGTTAAGGAGTACATCTTGAAAGCTTATGAGTTGGTACCAGAGGCATATCGACAAAGGTTTAGGAATTGTAGAAAAGAAACTGGACAAACTCATGTCGAATTTGTAAGGGATAAAGAACAACTATTTGATAGGTGGTGCTCGGCCAAGAAAGTTGATCAAGCTTATGATAACCTCAGACAGCTCGTATTAATTGAAGAGTTCAAGAGGTGCATCCATAGTGATGTTGAAACCTATCTTGACGAGCAGAATGTGGAAACTTTGGAAAATGCTGCTCGTATGGCTGATGATTATTCCTTGACTCACAAAATTTCATTTGGCAATAAGTCGTCCTCTCAGCAGTTTTCTGGTAAAAAACCATTTCAATCTCATACGAGTACTTCCAAATTTCACAACAGCACAACTGTTAGGAATCAAACATCTGATAAGACTGATCAGAAATCCTTATCTCTTCCTACGTGCACTTATTGTAAAACGAAAGGGCACGTTATTTCTGATTGCTTCAAGTTGAAAAATAAGCAACAGAGAAAAGACAGAGCTTTTCCAAATGCTCTTATTTCTACGAGGTCAAGGTCACGGTCTTGTATTGAAAGCAATACATTTGTTGGGTCAAACAAACCTCAGTCTGATTCTATTTTGGAGGCTTATGAACCATTCATGTCAGAAGGTTCTATATCACTTATTGGTGATTCTGCCAAACCTATTCCAATTAAAATATTAAGGGACACTGGAGCTTCTTAGAGTCTTTTATTATCAGGTACTTTGCCTTTGTCTGAGGAGTCTTCTTCAAGTGAAAGTGTTCTTGTTCAGGGAGTAGAGTGCGGCTTTGTAAATGTTCCTCTCCATTGTGTAAATTTAGTTTCTGGACCTGTGACTGTTGGGGCAGTGACTTCTTTACCCATAGAGGGTGTTCATTTATTACTAGGCAATGACCTAGCTGGAGATAAGGTTGTGGTTAATCCACTTGTAACTGACAAGCCTTGTTTGGATCAGAAAGTTGATCATGTCGAAACTGAGATCCCTGATTTGTACCCTGCTTGTGCAGTTACTAGAGCTATGGCAAAAAGAGCTCTTGAGATTGATGTTGATCAGGATATTATTCCTTTAGCTGACACATGTATTGGTCAGTCTTTTGATGAGGTCACTTTTTCCTCAGGTATTGATCAATCAAATGGTATTGATCACAGTGATCCTCTTTTGGCAACTCATTCTCTTTGTTCTAATCAGGATGACAAACGACAATCCCTTGTCGTTGAACAGGAGCAAGATCCCGAGATATCTTGTTTGTTTCAGAGGGCTATTAGTGAAACTGAAGCCACACAAGTTCCAGTGTGTTACTTTGTGAAAAATGGGGTCCTTATGAGGAAATGGAGACCACCTGATGTACCCGCTGGTGACGAGTGGTCAGTGAGCTATCAAATTGTTGTTCGTAAGTCATATCGACAGGAAATTCTTAATTTAGCCCATGAAACTCCTTTGGCTGGTCATTTAGGAGTCCGTAAGACTTATCACAAGATCTTGAATCATTTTTATTGGCCAAAACTCAAAAGTGATGTTTCTAAATACTGCAGATCTTGTCACACTTGTCAAATGGTAGGAAAACCCAATCAGAAGATACCTAAGGCTCATCTGCAACCTATTCCTGCATTTGATGAACCATTTAGTAGAATAATGGTAGACTGTGTTGGTCCTTTACCTAAAACCATGTCGGGCAACCAATACTTGTTGACCATCATGTGTGTATCTACAAGATTTTCAGAGGCAATTCCTCTAAGAAATATAAAAACTAAAACTATTGTGAAAGCTTTGGTGAAGTTTTTATACACTTGTTGGCCTTCCCAAATCTGTCCAGTCAGATCAAGGGTCAAATTTTATGTCTGGAATTTTCCAACAAGTTATGCATGAATTAGGCATCCAACAGTTTAAATCTTCTGCCTATCACCCTGAAAGTCAAGGTGCTTTGGAAAGATTTCATCAAACTTTGAAGAATATGATTCGATCATATTGCTTTGATACAGAAAAGGATTGGGATGAGGGTGTTCATTTGTTGTTGTTTGCTGTTAGGGAATCAGTTCAAGAGTCGTTGGGTTTTAGTCCCTTTGAACTAGTTTTTGGTCATACTGTCCGTGGACCATTGAAATTATTGAAAGAGAAACTTCTTTCAAATGAAGATTCAAAGATTAATCTTCTTGATTATGTTTCTGATTTCAAATACAAGTTGTCAAAGGCCTGTGAAGTAGCAAGAACTAATCTTCACACTACCCAGTCAAAAATGAAATTAAGGTATGACAGAAATTCACAGGAAAGGAGTTTTAAACCTGGTGACAAAGTTCTGGCTCTCTTTCCCATACCTCAGAATCCTCTTCAGGCTAAATTTTATGGTCCTTATACCGTTGAAAAGAAAGTAAATGACTTAAATTATATCATTAACACTCCTGGGAGACGGAAACAGAAACAACTTTGTCATATAAATATGTTAAAGGAATATTTTGACAGAGATAGCTCAGCTAATTATTCTGTTAATTTAGTTGTACCTGTCCCACACGATCAGACTATAGTGACTCTGGTATAACCAATCTTCGGAATTCAGAAATATTGAACAACCTAGACCAGAAACTTTCACATCTACAACAACAGGAAAGAAATGAACTAAAACAGCTATTACATGACTATGAGCACTTGTTTCCTGATGTTCCAACACGAACAAGTAAAATTTATCATGACGTTGACATTGTAGATTCTGCGCCTGTGAAACAGCATCCTTATAGGATGAATCCTCTCAAACATAACTATCTGAAGAAAGAAATTCAGTATTTACTGGAGAATGATTTCATAGCAAAAAGTAAAAGTAACTGGAGTTCACCACGTATTCTTGTTCCCAAGCCAGATAATACATTCCGTATGTGTACTGACTATAGAAAAGTCAACAGTGTCACCAAAACTGATTCATTTCCAATCCCAAGAATGGACGATTGCATTGATAAAATTGGAAATGCGGAATATGTCACCAAGTTTGACCTTTTAAAAGGATTCTGGCAAATTCCACTGACGGAAAGGGCAAAAGAAATTTCAGCATTTGTAACTCCAGATGGACTTTATCAATATAAAGTCATGCCGTTTGGAATGAAAAATTCGCCTGCAACGTTTCAACGTCTGATGAACATGATAACATTTGGTCTTGATAATTGTGACGCTTATATCGATGACGTCATTATCTACAACAACACCTGGGAAGATCATTTGGAAACCATTCGAAAATTCTTTGATCGACTCAGTGATGCGAATCTGACAATTAATTTGAGCAAAAGTGAGTTTTGCCATGCTTGTGTCACATTTTTAGGACATATTGTGGGACAAGGTCAAGTTAAACCTATAGAAGCTAAGGTCAAAGCTATCTCTGAATTTCAAGTTCCAATTTGTAAAAAGCAACTGATGCGATTTCTAGGTATGGCTGGATATTATCGGAAATTTTGTTCCAATTTTTCCAAAATTGCTGAACCTTTGACAAGTTTATTGAGTAAGAAAACCAAATTTCATTGGTCTGACAAGTGTCAGGAATCTTTTGACAAGTTAAAAGCCATGCTTAAGAATGCACCAGTTCTTTCTGCACCAAATTTCAGCCAATCATTTAAATTATCTGTTGATGCAAGTGATGTGGGGGTTGGTGGAGTATTGATTCAGGAAGACAAAAGTGGTGTGGATCACCCTGTGTGTTATTTTTCTAAAAAACTAAACAAGCACCAGAAAAATTATTCCACAATTGAGAAGGAATGTTTGGCTTTGATATTGGCTTTACAGCATTTTGAAGTGTATGTCACCTCAGCTCTTTCTCCAATTATTGTGTACAGTGATCACAATCCCCTTACTTTCATCAACAAAATGAAAGATAAAAATCGGAGATTGTTGAGATGGAGTTTGATATTGCAAGAATATAACATTGACATCAAACACATCAGGGGAAAAGACAATGTGAGTGCAGATGCACTCTCACGTGCCTAGAAATGTAATATTGCTTGATGTAATTAAGTCCAGTATCATAAAACATGTTCTTATCTAATTTTGGTTATTATAGTATTAGATGTATATTCAAAAGAAAGCTTTATTACATAAATCTTTCTTTTTCTTTATGAGGGGAGGTGTTATGTATGATGTTTATATAATGTTGTAGGTATTTTAGGAAATTATAAATGTTTCTTCACTTTAATATTTGCTTAAATCTTAATGTTTATCAGGAAAAACATGTTTAACTAGTGTCCTTGAATTAGGTTGTTTTGATCAATATGTTTTCTCAATTTGAAGGTCAAGGTTGAATTTCGTTTACAAGTAAAATTCCATTATGATGACTCATATTCTAGAACATTCTGTCATGTGACCAATCTTTATATATGCCATGTTTGGTGGACATTTATTCAGTTTTGACATTACCATCAGTCTTGTGAAGAGCTATTACAGTTGTGAAAATTCATTCCAAATTCTAAGAGAGGAATTATTTTAAATATTCATTGGATTATAACAGTGCTCACAAACTTTTGGATTTTGGATTTTTAATTGATGATTTTGGAATTTATGTGAACTTATTCAGAGATTTTGGAATACTTCATTTTGACATCAGCACATCAAGATTACTAGTACATCAGGACTTTGGAGACCATTGGCACATAATAACATTCAAGGACACAGCCGTGAATTTGGAACATTCTATATTTAGGACTTGTGATTAGAACAATCATTCTTATTGGATTATTAGGATTTCAAAACACATTACTGTAAGTGACTTTTTGATTTTTCATTTTAATTATCTAGTAATAAATTGCTTGTTGATTTTTTACTTGATTTGTTGGTTTCACTTTCTTTCTGTTACATTTTTCTTAGACCATAGAGTCGTAACAGTATGTATGCATGACTGACATCACTTCTTCGTTTGGTCATGATGGAAATTAATGTAAAACGTGTGATATATTTTGGTGGTTTCGTTTCATATGCGTGTAATAACAAATAAATAGTTCTGAATAATCTAGACACAAACATGTAGATCGCAATCCACAATGAACATCAAATTGTTATGCAAGGGACACTTTCATTTATTACCTTCAATGTTATTTTTTTTTTTTGCCAAAGAAATGTACATATTGTTTTGTCAAAATTGGTAAAGACTTTTCTCCTCTTAACAAATAAGAAATGGGACTTTGTATTATATATATACTTTTACGTTGATGCTCTCATATATTACTTACTGGAACAGTTAAATCTGGTTTCGCAGACTGGTTCTCTTCTAAAGATATGTTTCTTTCCCATCTTACTACAGGGACCTCCTGAAAATATTTTTTTGTACGCGGCAGATATTTGCCAGCTTGAAATCGTCTCTCCGCAGGTTTGATTGAAGAAAAAATGCGGTCATATTCATGGACTTCTAAACATATAGGATTTTAATATTTAAAATCTTAATCCTGCTATATTAAAGCAGTTCTAACATTATTTATTCTTAAACACCTTACAGAATAACAAATCAAAAATCTCAGAATGACGCTTGTATTCACTTCACTTGTTACACTTACCCCCATACCATTTGTGTTTTGACATCACTTGTTACACTTTCCCCATACCATTTGTGTTTTGACAAGGCGTTGTCAAGAAAAAAGTCAGTTATAGCCTAAGATGCGAGACAAGTAAAACTTTGGTATCGTCTGAGATATTAACTCTGATTATTATTGAAAAACAATTAGTCGATAAACACAAATTAAATGAAATGTATGACTAGAAAGTCTTACCTAGTGTGAAACGCCAGCATATTGTTATTATAATGTTAATTCCGCTGTGTCATACATAAGAACAAATATCTCGTCTTTGTCAATAGAAGTCTAGCAGGTGATAAATGCCCTGTGACCTACATGTATATTTCTAGTCATTTCCAAAGAATGAGGGGTACATTAACTAAACTACAACACTCATATAATGTTCCAAATTATGGAGTCAGAAATGTTCATTTTATTACTTACAGAGCTTTTAAATAAACTATTGCTTTGTCAGGTGTTGACAAATGAATCATTTCAAAATTGTATTTCTAGTAAATAATGTTGTTCTGTATGCTATTTGAGATCAGAATAAATATTTTATTAAACAAAAGTTATTTTTCAATGACATAAAGTCTTAAATACAATTTTCTACATATTCTGTTTAATGACTGTCCTAATAATATATTGTGAAGGAAAAACGCCATTATGTTTCATTACTGAAATAGGTACTTGCAAAACCTTTCTGCAATGCTTGTAAAATAGTTGTGTCAATATCACAAATCATCTAGCTACACTTTATTCATTTTCATGACTACAGAAAAAGTCTTCTTCTACAATTCTTTTTTGCACTGCATATTCTTGCCGATGTTTAAATTTATTTTGAATCAGTAAATGCTATAATTTTATGTTTTATATGAAAATTATGTAAAACACGATAAATGACGTGACGGATGCTGTCAATAGTTTTTGTCCTTCAATGTCATCTTTTATATCAAAGCACAAAATAGCCAGTAAACGACAACCGCCAGTTTCGTAAGAATCTTAATGCGTGTTTTATGAGATATTCACCAGATGATAAAATATATAGCTGCAATAATACACATAAGCACTGATAGAAGGAAGAATATGTCTAAATCACATTTTCAACTTATTAAAGCTATTCTCCCTTTCTGACACATATGATACTGCATTTACTTAGTCGTGGCTTCACGTGTTTGTCCGTGCGTACGTCTTTGGCCCTTCTATAAAAGGTGAACTAAAATACCACCTTCGTATGAACACAAGTGCCTACCTTTTTATTTGCATGCAATAGGGTACGAAAAAAAAAGAATTTATGCTTTCGAAATATAATATTAGAAAACGTGAATATACTGAAGGAAATAAGTAATTTAAATTATAGCTTGATTTGAGGACAATTCGTTGTTTGTTGCAATATTGTTGAGGACACCTTCCGTTTGTCAAACGTCGGTTTGGGTTATAAAGGCCATTTAATTTGTTTGAATAAAAAGGCAAGTACAAATATTGTATTATGAGGACGTATATTCAGACATAGCTAAGAGGAGAAGAAAATGTTCTTCAAAGTAACCTATCTACTTATCTTGCGTAGGTTCGTTAGAAATTAGTCGAGAATCAAGATCATAATTGGGCGGATGACGTCAAAAAGTGATTGCTCTTGTATACACGACGACATTGTGTAATTTTCTTTTCATGTATCTGTACAAATTACAAAGAGTAAGGCAAAGATAAATAAAAAGAAAAGTAAAAAAGAAATCATATTTCGAAATATCACTTCCATAAGTCTGTCATAATAAATAAAATAATAATATTTATTTTTATATTTGTATCGCTGGTGAATTTTGTGCCTTGGAAGACTATTGCAAATTTACACTATGCACTATAATCATTAGGCCTTACATAATATGCGCCGAAAACATTTGCTTCCTTTGATGTTTTTGGTTCTAAACCTTTTGAGTCATTTGATATTGCTGTACTTACATATGATAGAAATACTGTATTGTATTCAGTTTCAAAAGCAGTACCAGTCGGGTATGTTTTCACCATAGATAAGGCTTTTTAATTTACGTTCTTGAGGGGTTGAAATAATAATGGTAACTTGAATTTAAGAAAGCTGATTTGAAGGATTACATTTTTTCCTTTTACTTGATTATATGGGCTATATTATGCAATTAGCAAATGAGAAACAAAAACTCAAATGGAGACCAGAATTATCCCAACCCGGCAATGGAAATGCAAGGATGTGTCACTTGGGAACTGAAAGGAAAAGAGTACATGGTTCGTTTTCTGAGGCATGCATCTTAGGCCAGTAATATAGTGACCAACCTTAATTACCACAATACAAAAAGTCTCGAGGCGCGCAAAACTTTTAGAATTACAGTGATCCACAGGGTCTAAAGAAATATTTGAAGGAAAAAGACAATATTATTTAATTCTAATACAAAGAGTATGTATTAATGCCATGCCAATAGCCCTAAAAATCTGAGGACATAACTTACAAGGGTAAATGAGTCATCAAACTAATTTCATAAGTATGCTACGATAAATACAGACCTAGGGACAGTCAAGCTTTCTGTACCAGATATACAGTATGACGTATTAGACATCACATACAATAATATGACATTAGACATCACATACAATAATATGACGTATTAGACATCACATACAATAATATGACATTAGACATCACATACAATAATATGACATTAGACATCACATACAATAATATGACATTAAACATCACATACGATAATATGACATTAGACATCACATACAATAATATGACATTAGACATCACATACAATAATATGACATTATACATCACATAACATAATATGACATTAGACATCACATACAATAATATGACATTAGATATCACATACAATAATATGACATTAGACATCACATACAAAAATATGACATTAGACATCACATACAATAATGACATTAGACATCACATACGATAATATAACATTAGACATCACATACAATAATATGACATTAGACATCACATAATATAATATGACATTAGACGTCACATAAGATAATATGACATTAAACATCACATACCATAATATGACATTATACATCACATACAATAATATGACATTAGACATCACATACAATAATATGACATTAGACATCACATAAAATAATATGACATTAGACATCACATACAATAATATGACATTAGACATCACATAGAATAATATGACATTAGACATCACATACGATACTATGACATTAAACATCACATACGATAATATGACATTAGACATCACATACAATAATATGACATTAGACATCACATAGAATAATATGACATTAGACATCACATAGAATAATATGACATTAGACATCCCACTCGACAGAGTTTCATGAATCCAATAAGAAGGAGGAAGGACGTCATTATTCTTTATTATTTAAAAATAGATATTTACAAAGCCTTTCTGCTGTGCTTTGAGACATTTGTGTGAAATGTGTCCAAAAATCTCGCAACACTTTATTCATTTTGATGACTAAATTAGACAAATTTTACTCTACACATCCTCTTTGCATTGTATATTGGTGCATATATTAAGGTCTCTACATATCATGTATACAAGAGTCAATTAAAATACCAACTTTTTATTCACATTGTGGGTGCAGACAGGTATAACTGATGCATTAATTTATGTATTCGAAATGTCAGACTACGCGGTTATAATGCGGAAAATAAGCAATGCGAATGCTTTTTATAATAATGCGTTGTTTGCTAAACTATTTTTAGTTATTCCTTTGTGATTAAATTTTACTAAAATATTTGCATGGTTCCTTTCCGATTGTCAAGTATTGATTTTGGATATAAAAAGGTTTTCTGATAGTTTGAATATCAGCGCGCGATAAACAGCAAACGTTAATGTTATAAGAACGTATATTCAGAGAATGTGATGAATTGCTGCCGGAACTTCAAAGCAATCCACCAGACTTTATCTTACAAAGGTTTGTTATGAATTATTTGATATGTATTTGAGACTGTTGCTATTTATGATATTGTTGAACTTCAAGACGATAAAAATCTTAATCGTAAACAGTTTAAAAGCAAAAAGAGTCGGATATGATTTGGACAAAGATAATATCACAAATGTAAGCACCTGAAGGCGCTGACCGTTAATGTGGAGGTGAAATCACGAGATCTGATGGATTAAGGTTTTGAAAAGTAAGGTTTCTTTACGTGTAACATAGGAAGCAATTTAACACAAAACTCTCTCTCTCTCTCCGCAAATATACAATTTTCTTTTGCATGCTCTCTCTCTCTCTCTCTCTGCGAAAATGCGATTCGGAGCTGAAAGTGCCCCAACCCCCATCACACTTGTGAATGACAAAGAATTACAGTGATACAATTATATATATATATCGTCACTGACCTTAAGTACGTACCTCATTTAGTTCTAAAACTTACAAGCTTTGATGCGCCATTAGCTAAGATGTTTCTGACATTTTTATCCCCGTGATAATCGCAATCTGTCCTTTAAGTTAGCATACTCTTGGAAAACAAACAATCATGTTTTCGATTCTCATGTCATATATAGTCGCGGTGTCATCTTAGAATTGTTTTTGATTTCTCATGTCTTAAAGGTTACAAGAACTCTAAAGGAACGAGACTTAAATATGTACAAGAGCTCTCCTTGTGTTTGAAATATTATGTTTCCAATTGAACACTAATACATCAGAAAGACAAAATTACCAATTATTCTCAGATGAAGAAGACAAGAAAAGACATATTGAATGCACGCATTAGTCAACAGTAAATTCAGCCGTTAGTTTAAACATCATAAACGAATACAAGACACGTATTGCAAGATCTAAACATTTAGCGTTGACTTAAGTAAGCGAATATCACATATTTACATCTGATTAGAAATAATGCATAGAACTGGCAACGTATCTTAATGAGACAAAGTAAATACATATAAATTTAGTTTCTGGAATTAGACTCTCTATCGTAGAACAACGAAATAATGAGTACTTTGTCAAAGAAAGTATTAATGCACTTGAATGTCAAACCATCAGAAACTCTGGGGATATATGTCGAATTAAATTATGTCAATAACGCATTATTATCTCAGCTGATTATGTTTAAAGCTTTAGTTGTTGACATGTCGACATGTTTATCGTGTCACACAGAGAGATTGCCTATTTATGTTACGCAAAACTAGATTTCAAAGATAATATCCTGTAAGAGAAGATTAAAGTGCAATCGATGGTATACAGTTTTGTTCCTCATACATACACTGGAACTTTTTTAATACCTAATGCCTCTCCAAGTTCAAAAACTGAAATCTGGATATTGATTTAAATGTTTTCTACATGCAATTAATTCATGAATAGAATCGAAAGCTGAAGACTCCAAGAGCCTTATGTATATTTAAATAATCAATTTTAAATGAACGAAAACAGAAATTAGTCGTCTGTTGGCAACTTTACATTGGGTCTGATGATGATAGCTTAAACTTCAGTTTATCAGCTATGTGCAAATAATGATAGACATGCAAAGTTTGCACATTTTTATACCAAGATGACTCAAAATACATAGATGCCTCCCACAGCATATGGACACGTTGGCTGCTCCATTTAACCATCAAAATTAACTTACAAGTGTTGAAGTTTTTCAAACTTTATTCTAAGCAATTGCATGTGTCTAATGGGAGTTTAAACGAGTATGGTCCTAACACTATTAAGTTCTTTTCTGTTGAAAAGCCTCACCACTAGTGCCATCTTCTTGTTTAAACTATAAGACTGCTTCAGTGCTTAATCACGTCGAAAAGGATATGAGCTTCTCCATGTGTGTATACAACACGCAGACAAAAAAAAGTCATTTTATGGAAAATAGCAACGTCATGGCCTACAACCTATCAGTGCTTTCTTCTTTGTCCTATATCCAGATATTACTGTCAATTTGTTTTTAAACATCATAGGAAAATATGGGCCCTCTTCCTAAAATATCTTTAGATATAAATTAATTCCCAGAATAAGTGAAAATATAAAGCACAATGTATTTCGACTGTATTCTCCATCTGACAATAATATGATAATCCAGAAGTAGCACGTTATTTCTCATTGTTATACACACATTGTTATACTCAGCGTATTGAGTGACATATTCGGTGTCGCTAAAAGTATGACATAAAATTGTCTGACATGCAAATGAGTGATATGACTGTGATAGAAATAGAGAATAAATGAATGACTGGAATAGCACCTAAAAATGTCAGACATATCTGCATGAAATACCTGGGTGGAATATACTCGACCTAAAAATAAGGGAGGCAAAGTTGTAGTAAAGACTCCACCGGGAAAATTATAAACATCATATTTCTTGAAAATGTAGCCCCCCCCCCCCCCGAAAAATAACAGACGAGTGCAACAGCAGAAAATGCCTGCAGTCGAAAATAGAAGACAAGTACACATCTGGAAAATGCAGGCCTTGGACTATGGTAGACAAATTCAGAACTCGGAAATTAGGAAATATGGGATCTCCAATGATTCAAGTTAATACAATAACACCAAAAGATACTTTGGCACAGTATTACGCCATTTTGATACAACAATATTTAGAGAAAGACATCATCGCAAAGTCTTATATCGCAATTTTTGCAGTGCTGTAAGAAATGTCGTTTTTCCTGCATCTATTCATTGACGTGTATTTAATATATCAATACAGTTCTTTTCGGATTAAAGTACGTTTGTGTAAACCTATTTGGTAGCTGTAAAATCTTGCATACGCTCGGAAATTATGAAGAATAGTAATCAGGTTTTATGTTTTCGCTATGAAGATAATTGATATCTGTTTAACTTCGTATAGACATGTTAATAAAATATAAAAACTTCAGAGTCTTTCTTTCGAATTTACACAGAATGATACCAACGATAAAATAAAATAGACTGGATGACAAATCATAATTTTCTGTAGAATTCCTCTCAGAGTGAAAGTTTAATAACTTGGGCCCTAATTAAGGTTTGTTGAATTGTCTATATAATAAGAACATTAGCTGTGTCCTGCGTGTTGTGATGCGATATAAATGCAAAGGTATCGTAGCGAGTATATTTGCTCAATACGTGACAAATAGAATGAGTATCTCGTCATATTTCAGGAAAACACCCAGTGTATTATGGGCGAACAGATAGTTGCTATTACTGTCATAAAACAAAATATTTACCTGCACTTTACACCGTATCTTAGATAAGTAACCCTTGTCCGAGATCTGGTGCGGCGGATAAATAGGCCTAAATGATAAGAAAGGGAACAGCAAATCTGGGTTTTCCAGACGAGGTAAAGGGTGTATCTAACATGTAATAGGTAACCGAAACATTGTTCGGGCAATGAGTAAGTGATACTGTGAGCCCCTCAATTCAGTTATACTACCAAAGTTTAAACATTTAAGGCTAACCAAGAACGCATGCACGTTGGATGTACAAACATGAAATATTCAGTAGACTACAGCATGTTCCGATCCTAAACCTCTTCGGGAGGCTATGGCAAAAACGAAACAATCGTATTGCTCAAAATATTTATCTGTTTCTGCTATGCACAGTAACAAACACATTTTTAATTGTCTGTTATGTTAAAAGGTGGATCGTAATGTTTTCAATAGTATACAGTGGTGAAAGTATGCAAAAAAGGATCGTAATGTTTTCAATAGTATACAGTGGTGAAAGTATGCAAAAAGAGAAGATTAGTCTCTTTCTTCAAGGTCATTATATCTTGGTCTTTAAAATAAAGCTGACACATTGACACATTTAAAGGAGAATAGTGTCTAGGTACAGTATCAAAACGTACTTGTAACATCGCCCTATATCATGGACATTTACTAACATTTAAGTGAAGAAAAAAAGAAACTTTGGAGTAATTTTTATGGCACACACACACACACACACACACTACTTACAATTCCGTTTGCCTGATGCTAGGTATAGAGGATATTCACGTTTTTCTTTAGTAGATATAAGGAAATATTTCATGAGTGAAGTGGGAAACACTCGTGACAATACAAAAATGTTTTCACTTCACGAGCAAAATATTTCCCTATATATACTTCAAAACAAGTAGATTTTCTTTTATTATATATATTTAAGGCAGACACCGTCAATTTGCATGGATTTTTTCTCGGTTCTGTTTCCATGCAATTAACGACTGCATTACTACATCGATAAAAAGAAGTTCCGAAATTTTACACTAATTTTAGGACAGCGACCTTTTACAAATTTAGCTTGTACATATAATGCTTCAAATTGTGTATTTTGTCAAAATAATTACTGTTTTCAAACGAAAATAAAGAGATTTTTATTTTCGCTAAAACATTTCTTGCGTGGTTTGATGGAGTGAACATTGTAGGGGTGGGTCGATTGTAGAAACAGCACAGAGCGGTCGCATCTGACAGATCTCAGAACGTAACATCTTTAAACAAAAGATTTTAATTATTGTGAGTTTATTTGTATGGGTTTTTAAAAAAAATTATTTTGTTTTATTTCTGCATTCAAAGGTGAGGTTTTGGCCTTGGTAAGCTTGCAGTCTAGTTCAGTAACAGACGCTGCATTCAGATTTCGATCGTCACTTAATTTCGGTTAGCAATCAACACTCATGAATGCCAGATTTTTCTCCATCGTTTTCAGACATTATTATGATTGTGCTGAGAGTTAAAATCACTACCTAAACAATTTTATTACTATCTTTAATGAAGTGTTTTTCATAAAAAATGTTTCCGTTTGTTATCGAGTGTAAAAGGTACACGATACTGTATGGGTGACACAGACTATCGAATAGCAACAAGTCATATAAAGTTCAGTCACTAATAATTGGCATGATTCATGTGGAAAACTAATTTTAAAAAAGTTATTACTTGAAACCTACTTTTGTTATTTGGAGTTCGTTTTTAGGCATTTTTATGGCGCCTCGTTTTAATTGCATAAATGTATACTAGTGGGTTCAAAGTCTTGACACATTTTAAGATCTATTGAAAGAAGAAGAAGAAGAAGAAGAAAAATGAAATAGGCCTAAATATGGAAATACAGGTTTGAAAAACATACAAAAGGGCAGATATATTTCCTAAATAGGAAACGAAAGTAGTTCCAAAAGTGATGTCGCCACTGTGGCGATAAAAGTGGTATCGTCACAGTGGCGATATAATTTTCTCCCACTGATATATTTTAATATGTCATTATGAAATATATAATAAATATAATTATTAATAAAAAGCATACTATATATGAACATATATGTACATATATTGCCCTTTCCTGGCAATGCCTCATACTGATCATCTGAAGTATGCCTCACATTACTCAGCCCTTGACTTATTTCTTTAAACTGTGTGTTAGCATGGAAAGTTACGCAGTATACATCAATTTATTTATTTATTGGAATCTTGGCTTGTATTTAATATATATCTGAAAGCATTTATTTTTTATAGGGCCCAAAATTTAGTTCGAATAACATAATATATTTGTGCTGTTTCAGTACATACTCAGTGGCATTGTTTGATTACATTTAAATGGAATGAGGATAGAAATTTTAATCTTAAATGATGATTTTATTCTGGAAGTTTTTTTTTGGCGAAGTATGTTTTCTGTTTTATTGTGCCCAGAAAGCGAGTTGAAACTGAGATTCCTGTGCAAACCCCAAAATATATATTTCGTTGCCCGAAGCAATAGGTGCAATTTTACAATTTTAAATTAGCAAATGTATTATGCATTCCAAGTATACTTCCCATCTTATCTTAAAAGCAGAACAATCGTACCTGTCTTGCCAAGCAAAAGATCTTGAAAATGTTTCATACAATAATTGCGATCATTTGATGACTTAGTTACCTTGTAGAAAGCACGTAACCTCCAGGGCAGTATATATTGCACGCACAAGATTTTACTGTGGAATACTTGAAGTTAAATTATTTAAGGTTGTTAATGTGGAATACTTATAGTTAATTAATCTAGGTTGTTAATGTGAGATACCTATATTTAACTAATCGAGGTTTTTAATGTGGAATACTTATAGGTAATTAATCGTGATTTTTAATGTGGAATAACTATAGTTAATTAATAAAGGTTTTTAATGTGGAATACGTATAGTTAATTAATCAAAGGTTTATTTCCACGTTTATAAACCTGAGCAACGAATAAGACTAAGACAATATTGGTCCAGATCAGCTATTACATGGTGAAAACAAACCATTAAGACCTACTCATTTCACAATAGGAACTTGAATAAGTTTAGTAGTGTTATGTTGCTCTAGAGATAGTATTGCAAAGACATAAATAAATAAAACGGAGTTAAGTTGCGGTCAGAAGATGTGTTCATCCATCCGTGAATATACGACCATATAAAATGTTCTGGAAATATAACGATGAGAATACTCAATAAGAACGCAAAAGTGTAGCCCACGCTGAAACCGATACCGAGGAATCAGGATAAATATATATTATTATCATAGTTTTGCGATCTTGATTGCTAGATCATGTCGAGTTGTCAGCATCAGAACATCCGGATCAGTACGAGACGCAAAGCGCCGAGTCATGATCCAGATTTTCTTATGCTGACAACAAGAAATGATCTAGCAATCAAGATTGAATTGAATTACTATGGTAATGATATTTTTGCTATATACCTATCAATATTCAGATAATTTAATAAAATTTCTATACTTAACTGAAAAATAAAATAAAATTCTTAACATTTCAATCTTTTTAATGCGAACTTCGTCGTAAATCATGAACCGAATTACATATTGATCAGCTGATATGCGCATGAATATCGCAGTTTATGAACGATGCGCGTGAAACAACATTCACTTATTTTCACTACGATCGCTGTTAGTAACACGAATTCTTAGACGCATGGGGGCAGCAGACCCATATATGTGATTTACAGATTTGCATCACGGAAGATTTCTACAGGCGAATGACTGAAAGTTTCTCTCCAAGGCCAGGCTAAAAGCGGTGTGAGAGGCTCTGATGGGGACTTGGCATGGTAATGACAGCATTATTTACAACGGGATTGGACAAATTGTTGGAACTTGATGATACAGATTTCTTACAGAGAATGTTACTCATTTCCTTTTGCATGCCAAGTGAGGCTACGGCATAGTTGTTCACGCTTACTAGGAAATATGGAGGAAACAGTAGTTCCAGCCTCGTTTGAGAGGATGGTGTACGGGATCGGACAACGAGAGTATCATTTTTCGACTTCTAGGAAATGACGGTAAGATTCTGGCTCTTTCTTGAGTAAAAAATTGATATGTGTATAATAATAACTAGTAACAAGAGTGGAATAATTAATGTATCTATTACCATTTGCACCCAAAACATTTCTTTTTTATGGAACTGTAGTTAATATGTACTTAATGTAGTACTCGTGTTGGTCATGACATAGTTGGTGCCATATACTTATAATTATCGAGTATTTTGTTTTATAAGCTGATTGAACTTCTACTCGACTCAAACAATGTTGCAAATCAAAATGTATGGAACATTTTAAATTGGGCCTTCAAAAAAGAGCTTTGTTGGCAAAGCATGAATATTTCAGATATTCAAAAGCTTATAACAAATTTTAATTCTTACGAAAACATGAAATAATAATGAGTTTAGAAAACAAAGACATTACACAATTAATAATTGTTTCTTGACTAGGAGCCCCGAAACAGGCTGATTTAGGGTTATCATATTTGATGAATTTGCACGAATTAATAATAGCTTCTTCTTTCCGCTATGTACAAAATCTTCTCCATATATATCTTGGAAACAATACATTAATAGTTTCGTAAATTAATGTTTGATGTTGACTATAAAAATTTTAAACAAGGTTCGATATCGTTGGGAGGACTTTGAACAGAATCATCTAAACACATATGCTCCCATGGTCACAGATGCTCCCCATGGTCATTGAAATAAATTGCATTGTAATGCGTATTGTAAGGTACCGGCGGAAAATAATCCCCAATACTAGTATCCTTGATTGATTTTAACATTTTGCTTGTACATATAATCTCTTAGGTACTAATACTTACCAAGCTGACAGTTCATTTTCCATAGCTACACTCATTAAATATTTTGGTAAAATCTTCGCTAAATATTAAAGGTTAAATTTGACGAGTAATGTAGGCATGCTTACTGAACATTACAAGGAGCTAACCATACATATTGCGCTAAACACGACCCAGAGCTGACTGTACTTTTTATAAAAGTTTTTCACTTTTTATACCTACTACGTTGAATGCACAAGAAATTATCTCGGCGTATTTAACACGTTATGAAAGCTCAAGTGTATCTGGCATCGGTTACGCATCAAACACGGTGATTTATTTCAAATGATGAAAGTCTATGCAAAAACGGTTTGTTCCATCTTACTTTGAGGGTTCAATCACCCCCAGTTCCAGCAGTTTACTTACCTCCTCATCGATTGTCTCCTGTGCATTAAAGGTATTGGATAACCTTTAATTCTGATTGGCTCAGATGCACATAAATTTATTTTATGCTTTATTTTACCAGTATGACCTGGCTGGTCTGTCTGTTAACATATCTGGAGACCTATTTAAAATCCGCGATTTGTCGACGCTGACCATCCGGTAATTGTGACCCTATCTACTCCTTTTCCTACCCCTATTGGGCACTCTAGGGGAATTTCTGTACTGGAGTCTTCCTTCAGATCGCCACCCGACTCGTCTTCAGTGACCACTTTACATATTAAATTCAATACCCATTTTTCTATCGTTCCCTACAACATATCTACATATCGTTTTAAACCTAACCTACATGTCTATTCTGTAGTCCATTTCTTAATTGACCGGCCTGACGTCATAGGGCCCTTTCCATTGCATCAATAGCTTGTTCCAACTAGTAGGAGGAAGAACCGACACTCGATCACCTACGTAGAATTTCCTATTTCGCGTATCGCGATTGCTATATTTTGCATATTTACGACTCTACTTTGCGAGCTCGTCGTGTGCCATCGCACACGAACTCTCTAATCGTTCGCTCAGGTGGACAACATATTTGTAGGTCATTTTTACTTCCTTGTCTGCGACATCACCGACCGTAGTTCGCGCAAAATCCGCATAGAACCACGAATTGTCCTACCTAATAAAAACTTGAACGGCGAAAATCCTAAGTTTTCGTGCGGTACCTCGCAATACACGAACAAAATCGCATTTAAATATCGGTATCAATGTCGCGATCACTCTGCACACATATTACGTAGCATTTGTTTTAACATTCATTTAAATTTCTCGATCAAGGCATTACACATGAAGTGATACGGTGTTGTGCTCAACTGTTTTATCTGTTGCAATCGACTAATTTCCTCCACAAGTTTTGAAGTAAATTGGGACCCACAATCTGCGGGAACCCTCTTCAGGCACCCCTACTGTGCAGAACATGTCAACAAGTGCCTACACCACACGTTCTGTTTCAATAGTTGGTAACGCTATAGCTTCTGGGTATCTGGTTGCGTAATCCACTAGGGTGAGGATATATCGGTTGTTCCGGTCTGTACTATGAAATATGGGTCCCACAATATCGACGGTCACCTTTTTAAATGGAGTATCTATTAAAGACATTTGGTCTAATGGTACTCTGCTTATTCCTCCCTTCGACACTGTCTTCTAGCAAACGTCGCACGGTCGACGGAATCGTGCTACGTCGCTATTAACGCCAGACCAATACAATTCAGCCAATACACTATCAGTTGTTTTTTTATGCCTAAGTAGACCTGTCATACTGGATTCGTGTGCCACTCTGGGTACATGGGACCTGAATTGCTGGGGGACATCCATTATCTTGTCGTTTTCAAAAACACAACAGACTCTGGCAGGTAAAGGAATACAAGTACTTAACACTTTGAATTCACATTTAAAAGTCGTACACTGAAACAAGGGAATGTGTGTAGTTATTTGATACATACATGTGCTTCTGTCCTTTCATACACCTCTAAAGTTTGGGGATTTCAGATGCTAATGAAATTGAGCGCGTACAACTTAAGTTTATTAAATATGTTTGGAATGTAAAAATGTCAAAATCAAATGCTAGTATGTATGTGGAACTTTATGGTTTGTCTATGATATTAAAATGACTTGTAAATAATTTAAAATATTGCTTCAAAATAAGAAGTAGTGAGCATGCAATATTAGCTACATTGTATGAAGTATAGTATGAACAGAAACAAAATATCACTCACCGGCGATCAATGTTGAAACACTGTCTAACTATGCATGTTTTCTCCGATGTATTGGAATACCCTAATTCAGTGGATGTTAAAATCATATGTATGATAGGTTGCATTGTGTGAGCTATATATATAAGTTTTAAAATCTGACAACGAACAGTGCAAAATGGCTTGACTGAAAATATATTAGAGTCATCTAAGCTCTTGTTTAATAAATCCATCAAAAGCAATTTTGGATATGAAGATTACCTTGGTCTTTTTTTAAAGTAAAGCATCGAACAGCACTGAAAAAAGTAAGTCTCTCATAGATCGCTGAGAGTTGGGGTCTGTAGATTTGGCAGCACTCGAATACACAGAAACCTTAGGATATGTTTATTGTGTAATCAGAAAATGAGGTTGAGGACGAATATCACTTTTTAGTGGTCTGTAACTGTATTATTTGTTGAGAAGACTCCTCATTGAAACATATTACGGATAGTTTTTACATACGGGCTACAACAGGCTTGACACCCGTTTCCGATAGGTGAAATATTTGGTTTACTCGGGTCGTGATCTTGCCTTCGAAGTTTCTAATACCGTCATCATAGAATTTCTCAAAATGAATCTTGGAAAATCTTGGAAATACATTTGAACATGTTATTAGCTATAAATATTTAGTGTTAAAACAAAATAGCAGGCTAGAAGGAGTTTCTTCGCTATCAAAGTCAAAGGCCTAAACAGATAAAAACTGAGTCAATCAGTTTGATCAGCTTTTACTGGATAAAAACTGAGTCAATCACCTACTCGAATGAGTCAGATAGCGATGTATCATCGGCTGAATGCCAGTAATGAAGTCATTGCAAAACTATCAATTGGAAGCACCCTCTATGATAAAATGCGTGGAGCTGATGAATTATACTTGTTCTAAAATCATATGTAATTTGTCAAAATATGTTTATGTAGCATTTGAAATTAGAAAGCAAGTTATGTCATCTGGTCCCATCCTCAAATAGAAGTTTCAATAGTAATATATGAGAAAGAATATTTATTATTGAATATTTATTTTCATATTTCTTAAATATTAATTATAAATTTTATGTTGTCTCAATAAGTAAGTACTGCTTAAGAGTAAATAAACAAAATCTGTGTCGTTATCTGAACTGATTCCATCACGTTTTCAATTAAAACAAACTCTGTGTCGTAATCTGAACTGATTCCATCACGTTTTCAATTAAAACAAAATCTGTGTCGTAATCTGAACTGATTTAATCCCGTTCTGAATTAAAACAAAATCTGTGTCGTAATCTGAACTGATTTAATCCCGTTCTCAATTAAAACATCTGTGTCGTAATCTGAACTGATTCCATCACGTTTTCAATTAAAACAAAATCTGTGTCGTAATCTGAACTGATTTAATCCCGTTCTCAATTAAAACAAAATCTGTGTAGATCTGAACTGATTTAATCCCGTTCTCAATTAAAACAAAATCTGTGTCGTAATCTGAACTGATTCTATCGCGTTCTCAATTAAAACAAAATATGTGTCGTAATCTGAACTGATTCTATCGCGTTCTCAATTAAAACAAAATATGTGTCGTAATCTGAACTGATTCTATCGCGTTCTCAATTAAAACAAAAGATGATAAGTAATCTGAACTGATTCCATCCCGTTCTCAATTAAAACAAAATATGTGTCGTAATCTGAACTGATTCTATCCCGTTTTCAATTAAAACAAAATCTGTGTTGTAATCTGAACTGATTCAATCGCGTTCTCAATTAAAACAGAATATGTGTCGTAATCTGAACTGATCTAATCCCTTTCTCAATTTTCAATAAAATCTGTGTCGTAATCTGAACTGATTTAATCCCGTTCTCAATTTGAAAAAAATCTGTGTCGTAATCTGAACTGATTCACTCTCATTTTCAATTAAAACAAAATCTGTGTCGTAACCTGAATTGATTCAATGCCGTTCTCAATTAAAACAAAATAGAAAATGATTATCAGCTGGCTTGATTTATATAGAAACCATAAAACAAAAAAGTTTAAATCTTGCAATAAATTCAAATAATCAAGCAGAAATGTTGCTCTTTTTTTTTTTGGGGGGGGGGGGGGGGGGGGGGGCAGAGCCGTCAATCCCTAGATCGACCATCTACACAAAAAGCAACACAGCATACACTGCTTATACTTCTTTTGGTAAAGAGGATTCAGAGAATAGATAGAATAATTAATATATATTTGTCCTTCTTCATCAATGCTTCATCCAAATTATTTTTAGTACAATATAATCTTATATACATTTGTCCGAATACTAATGATCATTACCTCTGATGTGGTTAGTAATATCTCTCTATCTATCTATCTATCCGTCCGTCCGTCCGTCCATCCATCCATCCAACCATCCATCCATCCATCCAATCATCCATCCATCGATCAATCTATCTGTTTATCTATCTATCTATCTATCTCTCTCATGAAAAATAAGTTAGGCAACTCTCCAGTGAATCATAAAACATCTATGGCTGAAAATTCACAGTTGTAATATGCAAATCATGATCTATACAAAGACAGTTCGCCAAGTAAATTTGTACAAATGGTGAATGTTAAAATGTATTTGAATATTTACTGTACATTTACTGTAAATATATCAATGATACTTTGCATTTTGTGTGCTATCTCACCCTTTATTCATAGAATGTTGCAGAATTCACTCAGATGTTGACTAACGTCTCGTGCATATTATAATTATAAGTGTACTTGTTTTGTTATTGTAGTATAACGAAATTTATCAATTCAAATGTAAACTAATTCCAAGGAAGAGAACAACCTTGTACGCTATAAATGCATCAGCGACTGTATACCTTTAACAGAAATGTGTAGTAGAGGATTTATGTATGCAATTTACGTGTCAAGCCAGAGAAGACCATACAATTCCTCTCTGACAAATGTAGGTCAGATAATATTTATTTTACTCAACTCGAGAGATAAACATGATATTTTGAATAGCTGTCACATTATCTACTACGTGCAGAAGATTTAGTGAATGATCGGACAATTACATACACAGGCCCACTTCTAAGTGCGCCATTTGTCTTATTGTGAGGCTGCATTCATTGACAGCTCTAGGTAGCGATAATTGATATTCTGTTGCACAAATGAACTTTATGTCACCGATGAGTCTTCTACCTGACGATGGGAAAGATTACATTTCAAATTTATAAACAAAAATGTTATGTCTATAAGTATTCAGCTTAGGTCTAAGTTAAATTTTCGAAACGATTCAAAAATATTTGATCTTACTACTTAAGAGTGAATGACAACAAAAAATATTTTTTTTAAGCTTGAGGAAAAAAAAAAAAAAAAAAAAAAAAAAAACACAACAGATGTGGAGTATAGTGGGACTCTTTAACATTTAGTTCTGCTCATTCTTTATCAATAGCGCCTGCTCATATTTAATTATTGTCTATTTTTATGTTAATGAATGATAGTCTTGTCGTCTAACAATTTCTCCTCTATGCATCATATAGAGCCATGACATTCTCTATGTGCAGGCATTCGTAATAGTGACACCATACTGAACAATAGATGCTGTGACTTTGGACATATTAGTAGTATTTATCACAAGGACAATGTAGTTCAAAAGCTGAAGCGAGATTTACCGTATATATGCACACACCCTACCGAAGGAAATGTGGTCTCTGCGACTCACTAGGACTCACATTCAACGAATAAGTGATGAGGTATATTTTGTGAGGACATGCCGCACAAATAAACCGTTGCATATTTCAGCTACAAGCGTATCAGACGCCTAGTTTCTTATGAGTATCAAACAACCCTTTTGAGTGAAAGAGATTGCATGAGTTATTATCTTCAGAACACTGATAAATTGTGTTTTATTTAATATGCTACACAATGTAGCCTATGATGGATACAAACATGTACCTTCAGAAATTATAAGATTACATGCATCGCATCAAAGGTTGGTTACTACCCCCCCCCCCCTCTCTGCGGACATAGGGTTTTAAAAATTGTGAAAAATTCATCGAGTGACCCTGTCACCTTTGCAGCATGATAAAATAAACAAACAATAAAAATACATAAATAAAAATAACGTTCATTAATATTTTAATCGTAATATCAAGGAAGCGACAACAATTGAGAGATAAACATGTTAAATACCACACTGATTATACTTTCAGATTTTTGTTAACCTCCATTAGTAGCAAACATGAAGTCCTTTAAACTCCATCTACGATAAAGACATCCAGTACAAATGTGAGAACAAATACTTTTTAATTTTTAAACTTTTTGCGAAAAAATGGTCTTATTTATTTGTTTCTTTTTACTGTGTTAATTTTTTATTATCTGCTTTGGTAAATATAAAATTTATTAATATCCAGCCACGTTCTGATATTTTAGTGTGCGTCACTTCAAAGACTAAATGTGCCATACCTGGATGATTTTCGGAAAATAGTATCAGTCGCACCTCTATACAATAATGTAAAATACTAACAACGGTATATTTATGACTAATACACCTTAATGACTGTGCTAAATTCTTGTAAAGTTAAGATAAGAGCTCCGTTGCTATTTTGAAATATTGTTAATAAGTGGCGTAAGGAGTTCCATTACTGAGAAATCATTGCACATTTCAAAGGGTACTATTACCATGAACTACGAAGAACACGGACATGATATCAGTTAAGGACTGGTTTACGTAGGAAATGAAACCTAAAGTATGTCAGAAAGTTGTCTACATATGTCCCGATTTATTATCAGTGCTTGCTTCTTTGAATCGCATACTATTAATAAATACTGCTTTCTCATTGATTCATAAATCGTTTTCAAATCTCCGAAAAATACGAGCGGCATTGTCTGCTGAATGGAACATGGTTAACAATTTGGCCTAATGCCAAATTCCTCTTTGTTTAAATTCTCCTCTTATGACGTGTCGCAAGAGTCGTCACACTGATAACAAATTCACAATGAGTTGTTCCAATTCAATTACTCTATTACTCTCCTGTGATGGATTGTATTAATGAAATTTACGTGTTCCTGTTCAATCACCAATTCTCCTCTGCAATATGTTTTCAACGTTCCATTACTCCGTGCAATCAGTTAACAGACTAACATATCAACACATTTTCCAAAGTCAATTTTGAGCGCTAATTTGTTTAACTTTATAACGAAACATTGAACAAGTTTATAGTGGATGCATTATTGCCAGTGGCATTAACAGGGCCAGTTAATGCCTTTTAAATTAAACAAGATGTTTCTGAGAAGTTAAAAATGTGCTGTTTAAAATATGTCTAGCGTAGTCCTGCTATATAAAAAGCTACCGATGATACCTTATGACGTATTGAAGCCGCCAAACTCAGTAAATCCAGGTATTAATAAAAAATTTATCACATGATTCAACATTAATATTCCATCTGGTTTTTATTTTTTTTTATTTTTGTTTATTGGTTCATATAGTCTACAGGTTTTGACAGTTACCGAAAATAGGGAGCATCCAAGTCGACGGTTGACATGTATAATAATGTTTGATAATTGTACCAATACCTATGTTTAGTTTGTCACTTTTCTGTATAAATTTATGGAACTTTAAGCAGTATTTTGGACTAAAATTTTATTTAAAGTTTATTTAAGCACACAGTATTTTGGACAGTAAAGTTTTATTTAAAGTTTTTTTAAACACAAATTATTATTCATTTAGGGAATTTTCCATGATTTTTCTCTGTTCCAAATTGTATGAATTATATTCATTTCTAACCAGTTTTGTAAGCAAATTATAGATTGTTATATCATTTGTTATAAGAACTGACTAGTATGGTTAGAGTGAGCGTTGTCCTCACTGATCAATTTTATTTATTAATATTTGTTTTTAATTATTTTTATGAAGCTACATGCATCTTTATGATGTTCTTCTAGGCTAAATTAGATTTTTCTCTTAACTCCATATCTGACATTGTTCTTTATGCTGCAAAAAAATGCATTTATTTTCTTAAATTATAGATTTAATTCTTTTTCCCAATGACAAAGTTTAATGCTATCTCACTCACCCTTTATTAAAAGTCTGTTTCAGAATTCAGTAGAATGTTGCTTAACGTATTGTGTATGTAAGTGTGTTTGTTTTGTCATTGAAGTAAAAAGAAATTTTAGCAATTTGAATATGATCTACTTTTTAAGGAAGACAGAAATCTTGTGCGCTCAAAATGCATCAGCAGCTGTCTACCTTGAAGAGAAATCTTTAATAAGGAATTTATGTAATTTACGTAAGACCGCCATAAAAGACCATACAATTCCGTTTTTGACAAATATAGGCCAGACAAAATTTACCTTTAAGCAACACGAAATGTAGCCATGATATCTTGAATAGTTGCCTCATTATTTTCTATATGCGAAAGATTTAGTGTGTGTTCGGGCAATTAAATACACAGGTCCATATCTAAGGGCGCTATTTGTCTTATGGACCCATTAATGGACAGCTTTAGGTAAGGATACGTGAAATTAAACTGTTTGAAAAAATGAAACTTTATGTCACGGATAGGTCTTTTGCCAGACGACGGTGAAGTATACTTTTAAAGTGACACACAGCAATTGCCGTTCGAGATTATCAATTATGTGTATAATTCCTTCGTCTCCATGTCCTTTGTCTATATTAATAAAAAAGGAAAGTCTTTAAAGATGTGATCTTACTGCTAAAGAGTGAATGACAAGCATAAATAATTCACTTAAGCTGGAGGTACAATTGAGTTGGAGTACAATTCTTTAACGCCTATTTTTGGTCAGTCTTTAACAAAAACTCATTTCCATCTTAAACTGTCGTATATTTTCGTGTTAATGAATTATAGTCTTTTCGTTTAGTATTTCTTCCTCTAGTTTTGTATACAGCTATACATATATGCTGGCATTTGTAGTAGTGATACAAAAACATGCTGAAAATAGAGTTTCCTCCAGACCTTGAAAAGGGCATGGCACAAATTTACCCGTAAGGACATCTGAAGCAGATTTTGCCAGGTCATAAGGGCACTTGCATGCATGCTGATATATAAAGTAAGAACAATTACCAAAAAAAAATAAATAAATAAATAAAATAAAAAAAATAAACAGTTTGACATCTGAAACACATGGATTGGAAGTTTATTTATTAATTGAAGCTTACAAAGGCAATAGAGAAAGAAAGTTTGCCCTTTACTGGTCATTTTCTAAAATAATACATAAAATAATACATACAACTAATCAATATCAGAGTGTTTAGACGCTGAAATTATAATTTGGTTGAAAAAAGATTTATTTGTTCTTTTAAGACGCTAATATTCCCTTGTTAAGCAGGTTTGTTAATAGGCGCATTATATTTTCCTAAAATCTTGGACAGGTAGTTACAGATCTTTTTTATTTTTGAATTAAGTCAAATAACTTTAAATCCACTTATATAGTTTCAGGATATGTGCACCGTCCCCAAACACTGTCTATGTATGATTTCATTGTGGTTATGAAAACAAGAAACTATCAGCTAATGACGAAAGTGAAATTGAGCTTTTGGCAGCGTCGACGTTAGGGGGAGGGAGTTTGTGATGGGGCCTGGCGTCGCTCTAGGTCTCGCTTTGGGTTGGGTTACAAACATCAAATGTGTAATTGGCGTACTTCGTAAATCTAAACGTAGGAATGGTAAAATCGATAACTACGGAACCTAATGCTTCTAGATACTTAGACACATTGTGATGGGGCACACATGTTTCATAGTTACCTTACCACGGTAACATTAATGGTTTATATTTGCTCTCTCGGGGAAATTACCTTGGCTCTATTCTGACATGTTTGTTGAAGATTCGACTACTTATTTTGGAAGCGTGTCAAATGTTAGTCATCGACGGTTTTATACGTATTATGGCCGATTGGTGAAAAAGGCTTACGTCACTGGTCACACTACACTTGTTGACTTTGGTGCATTTCATCCGGAAACAACTTCGGATTAGCTTCCTTGGCAAAGCTCATCGGTGTCAATGTCTGTTATTAATATTGTCCCGGAGATCTTGATCGATGCCTTGGCACAATGAACAATATGTTTTCCTAGAGCTTAACGGTCAAGCAGCTACACAAGCTGGATGATAAGGTATATCATCCAATTTATCAAATGGATTGTTATTGATTTTTCCCCTATTCGTTAGAGTACGTGTTATCTTGGTGACAGCACAAGGAACATACATGTAAGTGAAAGCTAGAGAACCCGTCCAGAGTGATATTATATAGCCCCTCAAGATTCCGTGATGCAATTCTGTTCCAAGTCTGCTTCCGGAGGTTTTAAGTGATGCTTTGGCAGTATTAATAAATAATAAGTGTATTTTGCAAGTGTATGCTGCAAAAACAGACTGTTCCGTGGTTTAAATACAATCTAATCCAATGTCTACTTTATGTTGAGTATAAAAGCACCTTCCGAGTGAAAGAGATTGCATCGGAATACAATCATAAATTGTGCGTCTGATTTAATATCGCACACAATGTAGTCATGCGTATGACACAAACTCATACAATGTAGTCATGCGTATGACACAAACTCATACAATGTAGTCATGCGTATGACACAAACGATTTAATATCCCACACAATGTGGTCATGCGTATGACACAAACGATTTAATATCCCACACAATGTAGTAATGCATATGACACAAACAATGTAATATCCCACACAATGTAGTCATGAGTATGACACAAACAAGTATTTTGTGAAATTCTGCTATTACCTGTACCAAATCAAAATTAAGATACTGTTATACACATCGTACTTTCCAGTGCATACCTATACCCTCCCACCCCCACCCATTACTTCAGGTTAATATTGAGAACAAATTAGTTCAATGATTCAATATCACTTCTAGAGTATGGAGTATGATGGCACTATCTTTTAATGGATAAATAATAATATAACATGAATACAATTAAAGTCCATATCTTTATAATTGAGCTTACGAAATCAAGGAAACGAAAATGATACAGAGGACAATATTGTTATGTTTATCTTAGAGAGACATATCTCAGGAATGACACTGCTTTAACTAGCAAATCTTCATTGCTCCTCATTCTTAGTCAGGTTAAAATCCGCTGAACTCAACCGAAGATGCAAATCTTATCCTTTGTATACAAATGGTGTGCGATAGAAATGGAAAGTGCAGTTTTATTTTTAACTTTTGAGTACACCTTAAACAAAGAGCCAATTTTCTAAACAAATAATTACTGAGAATATTTTAAAATTCAACTAATCATTATTTGTACCAGCCTTCTTTGTATCCCCGTATGCTCAACTTTTAAACGTTTCTAAAGGTGATTTTTCTCACATTCAAGCCACTAAGGTACCACGCCTGTACAGCATGACAATTTATACGTCGAAACAAGCTTATTGGGGTCAGTAATTAGTTATATTATTAAAGTTCTATATCATTTTTGAATTAAACAATTACACGTTACAGTGAGACTCCAACATATAAAACATTGCTACATTAATTACGATACTCTTATATTGCCTTCATTTTTCTACATTTGTGACGAACTTCAGTGCATTAGGAATTATTCAGATGCACCCGTTGCACCGTACTTATATTAGGTACTAACTTGGACACAAGATATACACTTTTTAGCATAGGTTATGTTGCATTTTCAAGAAAGTATTGCATTTCGAATGAAATGACTGTACTGGAATTTTCAATGCAAGTGACCTTTCCAAATTTTCGAAAGAACTATTAGTATTCATAATGCAGTAATTTTGTACTGACGTATGACATATATTTGTGTTGTATAAAGTCTAATTTAGTATGACAAGTACTACTAGCACCGTTAAAACTTCATACGAGTATGTAGATCATGGTCTTAGTTCAAGGACACATATTTCTAAAGCAGAGCAGTTAACTGTTCCTTTTTCATTGCTTATTCTTAACGTGTGAATACATTTTCAGTGTTCTACTATTCCCTTTGAAGGATATTTAGTCTGTAATTGATAAAAAATGTATGTATGTATTATTCTATCTATTATTTGTTTGAATCGTTATGTTCTACGTATAAGAGAATTATAGTTTCACTTTTTAGACTGACGTGTTAAATATATATTTGTTTCTATTACAGTTCGGCAGAAAGATCTGCAAAAGGCAAGTGTTTGCTTTTCAGCGTTTTCTTACGAGCAAATTAGTAGTAAAGAGATGCTGCTATTGACTCAGTACTTAATGAATGAATCAATCTATCAATGAATACTACTAAATGTAATAAAGGACTCGCCAAACTCGTGCAATACGACAACATTATAATTTAAAGAAGAAAGAAAGATTTTTTTTTTTAACAAAATCAAACATTTCTGGTGCACTGGGACAGTACAATTGGTTGCATCAACTCCTGTAGGGATACTTTGTTCCTTTATAACACATAGCCTTTAGCGACGAAACACTAAAATAAAAATAATGAAAGATTTTTGGCGGAAAGAGACTATCGTATACACATTAGCCCAAGGAAAAAGCAAACAAACATACTAAAAAAAAAAAAAAAGAAAACAAAAAAAAAAAAACAAACAAAAAAAAAACAATAGTTTGGTTATCATTTTGTTCCTTTTGCGTCGTTTTTGCTTGGGAGTCAGAGAACCACAACGTGTAAATAAATTGCACTATAGATATTCGCCTTGTCTTTATATTTATTCCTAACAACATTATACTTTAAAGATACAGAGAAGGGAGTTGAAAGTAGTATTTTGTTGTTCACCAAACCGGAATATTGCTATTTGATCACATAAATGAAGTTGTGACTATAAGAAAGATAAGAATATATCCGAATAGTTTTCAAATAGGATTTAATGCAAGATTAATATGATACAATACAAGATTAAGACGTTTAAAGCTCATACTTCTTATAAATCTCTTGCAAAGTTAATGACAGCTTTAATTTTGCAATAAAACATTAAGCATTTTTAAGTTCTTTTGTAAGTTGGGGATATTTATTGTTGACATTTAAGAGCAAGTGTGTATCCTTTTTTTAAAATCTTAATATACAGCTTCATGGCATGAAAATAATAAAAATATATGTATTGCAAATGTTTCGAATACTTTAGGGATAGGCCCATTAAAGAGAAATATGTGGAAAGGTTTGAAAATGTTAATATATATTTGTTCGCCTCTTTTTCACAGGCAATTTCCATGGGAACTGATACGTGAACTTATTTCAGAAATTAAAAAACCCATCAACTCACGCATGTAAGATACATCATATGAAGACAATTCGAAAAATGTCCCTCTTTCAATATAGTCCTTTCAAGACATGGAAACAAATGATTACTTATAAGAGATTTGGAATTGTTTGGACGAGTTCATAGAATACATACGACCCAGGTTAGTAGTTGAAGAGCAACTGACATTTCACCATTATATGGAAAATCTACACAATTTATCGAGAAATGTTAAAAGAATTAAAGAAAAAAATGGTGCGGGAAATGCTGACTAAAACAGATGGTGAAAATCTTAAAGACAAACTGTTGTCAAATAAGATAGATATGAATCAAGGATGATTAAATGGAAACAGAAAATTGATTGACAAGCAGCATAAAGAACTTACAAAAAGAAACAATTCGTTCTGCATATCTTTTGGCTGTGCAAACTGGAAAAGTGAAAGCTTTTAATGGCTACGTGTTGACGTTACAATGCAATTGGCTATGATAAGTCACGCACATTTTTTGAATTAACATTTAGTACTCATTGTCAAGAATACAAAAAGCTAAGGTATTTAACCCTGAAAGTTGACTTTTTCAGACAAAAGCTGAAAATATTTAAAGAATCAATTAAAAGTGTAGAAGATTTATAGAAACCGACATGACTGGTATGACTAGTATGGGACAACGAAATAAAAGAGTGAATTACATATTATAGTATCATAGTAATAAAGTTTGACTTTGTCAGATATTTACTATATGTTTTAATATTGTTAATAAATAATGTATGTTGTATAGTTTCAAGAGATTGATGTTTAATTTTGTGTCAGCAACCTTACATTCATGATATACAGGCATACATGCATATATATATTTATATATATATATATATATATATATATATATATATATATATATATATATATAAAGATTGACATTTCTTCTTTATATTTAAGTCAAAGCGAGTGCTTGCAAATTGTGTATTAAGACAAAGTCAAATAAAGGAGCTGCCAATGGCAAACCAGTGAAGATAATGTAATGCTGTTTGTTACACTCGCAAGTGCAGGTTGTTGATACGCTTAGCTCTTGAGTTTAATACCCTGACTGAACCAATTAAGATTTTACATTTTACAGGCGATTGATATATAGATCCCGCAGCACAAATTCAGAAATTTAGCTGCTGGTGAATTCGGGGTTATAATTGACAATGTGGTGATAACACACAGGAGGCAAAGAGTTATGCATTACTTTCACCTATTTTACATCTCTGGGGATCCCAACTTTGCCAAAAAAGGTAATGAGCGTTGATCCTTCGGGTGGTACTGATGTCCAAAATTTGACGCCCTGGCTCATGGACTAATTGCACATCTACGTTGAGACAGAAACATTTATAGTGACATGAAGGTTGATATCAAGTTTGGTGACACTTGTGGCTATTGAAAGGATAAAATATTTACTACCCCACGGATGAATAAGAAAGTCCATATACCTTTTACAAATGACTTGCACGGTATTCATGTTACATAGTTTTGTGGGTTAATCTTTATGCATTCAAGACTGATAAAGATGGTTAGAAAGTTTGTAAAGTAGTTACAAAATGTGTAATAACCGAAATTAAAATTGGAAATCTACAAAGATTGCTTATTGAATAGCAAAGGTAAGTTTCAAGAGATGAATGTGTTCAGATCATACAATCACGAGATGCATAATATAAACATGAAAAAGTAGCTTTGCCTATGTATGACGACAAGCATATTTTGCTTGACATCAAAAGTATATTATCCTACGGTCGCATCAATATATTGTAATCGAAAGGGTTTCAAGTCTAATTTAAAAGATTGTTTCGTTTGTACTGCTTCAAAGTGATTGCGATGTATACTTCTATTTCGTTTGAAAGAGCACACCTCTCTTCAAACACAGTTTCCATTTCTTTCTTTCCTTGCAAAAAAAAGAATAAATAAATAAAAAAAAAATAAAAAAAATTAAACAAAATAAAGCAAGAACGAAAAAAGTAAAAAAAACCAACAAATTAATAATAAAAAATAAATCATCCACAATAAACCAAAAGCAAAAAACATATATTATCAAATAAATATTGGATTATAGAATTGTGTTTTTGTACTAGCAACCATCCCATACAAATATTTATAGAGGAATAACACTGCTTAGCTGTATAGGAAAAGTTTTCACTAGTATATTAAATCAAAGACTCTCCTCTTGGGCATCTAACTACGATATTATTACTGATGCACAATTTGGTTTTAAGAAGAACAATAGTACAGTAGACGCCAATTTTATATTAAATTGTTTGATCCAAAACCGACTCGATGAAAAGAAAACGCTTTTTTGTGGCTTTATTGATTTAAAAAAAGGCATTTGATTATGTAGAAAGAACAAGTCTATGGCGAAAAGTAATAAAATGCTGAGTGACTGAGGAGATGTGAACAATAATAAGATCTATTTTACAGTTCAGTGCAGTCATGTGTAAAGCACTTAAACTTGCACTCAGACAATTTCGATTGTTCACTTGGGCTTCTTCAAGGAGAAAGCCTCTCCATTTCTGTTTTCTCTTTATATTAATGATCTGGAAATTGCATTACAATAAAATATAGAGGCGGGTATAATTTTTTGTATCGCCAATTTTGTCTTATTGGTGTGAAATTTTGGGAATTTTGAAAGCAGACAATATAGAACGGGTACATAGAAAATATTGGAAGTGGTTACAAGACGTTAAACTTTCTACAAACAATATGTTTGTATATGGAGAGTTCGGCCGATACCCATTTTATTTAAATAGATATGTGCGAATCATTACGTATTGGTTCAAATTGCTAAACACAAATGTATTCTTACACAAATATACCAATTAATGCCTACCGATTGCGAGAGAATGATAAAATCTTAGTTTCCAATGTGAGAAATATACTTTTGATTTCAGGCTTTGGAGAAATATGGTATTATCCTAATTTCAGTTACAATATCTTCCTTTTTGCCGCTTTCTAACGAAAGACTAAAATATATATTTCATTCTGAGTGGAGTTGAGCAGTTGCTTCGAAAACTTCATATATGAATAAAGATATAAAAGATATCTTCGAAACCGATTCTTATCTTAGAATATTTGTTAATAACCACAGAAAGGCTTTAAGTAAATTAAGGGTTTCATCACACCCATTAAGTATCGAGACTGGTAGGCATGTAGGAAACGAACGGCATGAAAGGAAATGTGAACTTTTTGTAAATAATGAGGTCGAAGATGAATATCATTTTGTCTTAATTTGTCCTTTTTACCTATCACTTAGAAAATCTTATATTGATCCTTATTATTGGCAGAAACCAAGCATGTATAAACTACTACAATTACTTAAAAATGAAGATTTAACAACTGTAAAATACCTAGGTAAATATGTGTATAATGCATTCCAACTTAGATTATCTTGTCTCGATTTCTACTTCTCTCTCTCTCTCTGAGGATTTATGTGTATACAGGTTTCTATCGCCATTATTTATTTATTTATTCATTTATTTATTCACTCATTTACGCAACAGTGTATTGTATATGAATATGTGCTTTATTGCATACGTCATATAAAAAAAGTTCTGTTCTAATATCTGAAAATGTCTTCCACTAAAAGCTGGTTAGGTTAGGTTAGTTGCCTGCTTTGTTTCATCGTCAAGATTGCCACAATCAGCAATCATAAGCAAAGTGTTTGTACCTTGATAGACATCAACTAGTAACTCTGACAACTTATCGAATTTATCCTTAGGATCTATCACAATCACTTTCTCATATTTGAGTAACCAATTATGTTGTAAGTTGTGTTGATCAGAGGAGTTGGACAGATAATAACGATGTAATCGAAAAAGTATCTGTATTCATTCCCCATCCGATCTACTGCAAAAACACAGCATTTCCACAATACGTTACTTCATAAATTCTTACATGTTATGAGGCTATTTCAAATAGATTTATTGATGTCTAAGACATAATTAACTTTAGCTAATTGGTTTGAAAATTCACCTGAACATCTGAAAAGAAACAGATCTAATTTTTGTGAACATCTGCATTTTCCTTTATTTTGATTTGAAAGTGGAAACCTTGTAGAAGGTGAATTAATAAAAAAAAACCAATGTCAATCAATCTGTTATCATGTGTATTTCTAAAAGTTAAGCCACAAGCAATGATTATATGTTTAAAAATTGTTAACACTTCTCATACAGAGTTTAATGTGTTTTTGTTGTTCCTCAGATAAATACTTGGCTTCTGTAAGCTGAGTAGTATCATTATGACGCTGTTGGAATTTTCTTACTGATATGGGTCAAAGCCTTCTATACCTTATGACTTTACCTTCGAATCACACGCAAGTGCATTATTTACGCAACTGCGCGAACCCGTGGTGATCCTTCCCCCGTGTGCGCCCACAAGCGAAGTTACTATACTTGGTGTCCCAGTCAGGCCAATACACTGATTTGCAGATTGATATACACTGGCAAACCGTTACTCAATTGTCACTGCCAGTAAATCAATTACATGTTTAGGGTCACTAACGCCTCGGTTCCGTATCTGTGCACGATGTTGTCGGTGGTTTTTCACATCCGCCAACACAGTCTCGAGCTCTGTCATGCTAATTATGTTATCATCGATAGCCACCGAGTAGAGTTTACTAATTGTATTGAGACTGTTTTGTGCTACCGCGAGAAGTTATGGATAGACACGTATTCACGAATGCAGCCGTAACGAGGTTATTTTACCAGCTCCACCAGTCACACCGGTTACTACTGATATGGCTCCAAAAACAATTCCGATTGGTGTGCCTATAATAGTTGATGTGGTTGCGTTTTCCGCCACGCCCAGACTATCATTGGTTGCGGCGGCGATTCCCTAAATAGCCTCTACGACCATACACACGCGTTTGAATTTCAAGAGTAGCGCGGTTCTCTTGGTGATTTTATCTCGCAGCTGTTGTTCCGCCTCGATCATTGTTTCAGTCGGTAAGTTTGAGGGTCTATCATAGTTTTTCTATTAATAATATGATCGTGTTGTAGAATTGCTCAACAAACTGGTCTTGTTCGGTGGCAACACGCACTTCTAACCAATTACCCGTTTCTACTGGTGCAACTGTCATACAATCATAGAAAATGTCTTCCTGGGGAATATTTAAGTCTCCAGCAATTGTGCGTTCTGGCACACCATGTTCACTTAGAACCGTTTTGATTACGCCCTTGATTTGTGTTTGAAACGATTTTTCTCCTCTTTGCCCATGAACTGTTACACCGGCAAGTCCGTTATTATTGAATAATAGTCGAGATTTTTCTCTTCTTAGTTGAGTCAATTTTGGCGCAACATAACTAACTATGAATGCAACCGGAGTGTATTTGTAGGTGAATATTACTTCATCGTTGCAGAAACAATCCCTGCGTGTTTTCATGCCTGGCTTTTCAGTTTGTGACTGAGCGTTTTCGTGTGCTAATGCGATTCCAAGTTGGCTTCATCATCAGGGTGGCCCCAGCTGTCGATTTCTATTTGAACCTGAGCAAGATTATAATTCGGTGTATACGATGGTCTTTTAATGCTATAATTTTGAAACAAAGATACGTCAAGAAGTGGAAAAAAAATCATTGTCGATGTTCGCATCACTGGTCAGCCGGTCCAACACCCCGTCTGCAAATTCCGCAACCGCATCGCTGCGGTCAGAATCCATCACTTGTATGTAATGATAAATGTAATCTTAAACGCAAACACCAAAGATGATTAAATACTCTTCCGGATAAATGCTGAATCCTTCGAACTGAATTTTACTGAAGCTGCAGAAGCAAAAGGTGTTTTAACATTATCATCTCAGATGACAAGTATTATAAATGGTCTATCAGGATGGTAACTATTTACTAATATTCCTATTACCACCCAACATCCATGAAGTACTCTTAAAATGAATAAATACCATACAGACTCGCGCACCTTTATAATGTTAGATTTAGGTTTATCAAAACCATTCACAACAGCATTGATTGTTAGTCGAAGACTTGTTATGTCATCTTTGCTCGGTCCCACGCTGTCTAATGTTCCCTCAGTGGTTAATATTCCCCCGACAATGGCCCCATGCTGTAATTACGCGTTGTGGTGAGAGCAACTCGACAATCGTTGCATTCATAAATTGTTTCACCGCAGCCTCGGCTACATGTCGATAATTTTTGATAAACTCAATCGACATAGCATAGTTGCTTATTCCCTCGATTTCGTTGATTTCGGACAGGTTTTTCGCGACAGCGCCTCGCAGCTTCAAAACAACATCTTGAATATGCACGTTAAACGTTTTAAGTTTCCCAGTTTGATCTTGGAAAATCACAAGCTCGCCCGGGTCGACGCAAACAACAACCCGAATGGTAAACTCAGTCAAACCTGCTTTGTTGGAAAACCTGCTCAAATCCACATCAGCGCCTCGTCGGATTGAGTAGCGTCCGCAAATGTTAATAGACATTTTGTATACTGTCAAGTGTGCTTTCTAAGTGACAAGGTACAATCAACAAGCGCGCGTGGTGATGCTGAACCCTCTAGTGCACGCAACGCTTTAACAACAAGATGTCCACATATTGGCCCGTCCAGCCGACCTTGCAACGGTAGAGTTGAATTAAACAGTGGTTGTCGTCCACCGCCTCGAGTTAAATAATCAACAACTTCAAGTGGCGGTGCAACCCCGTACGAGCCAAAATATAATAGATGTCGAGGCATTACCATGTATGTGACCCAATGAGTCCCAGGTTCTGTTGATAAATCCAGGTTAACGATGCCAGATTCCTTTATGTGTGGGATCATCGATGCAAATTCATTCCGCATAAAGACAACTTGAAAATGCTTGAATGACTTTGAAATCGCGGGTAAGTAAAGACTGGGCGGCCTTTTGCAAGTCGTTACAAGTAGTCGAAGACCTTTTTCTGTCTTTATTCGTTTACGAGACTAAAAATCATAGATTTTTCCACCGACCGCATTTTTCAGAGCCATCCCGGTGCAATTCCGACGGCCCCTAACGCAGCCGCTTTTGCAACCGCGGGAGTCACAGCCGCTAACAATACTGGAATGGCTGCGAGGAATGTAAATATTCCACTGGTTTTTGCATTTGCGTCACCTTTGATTTGGATAACTTTAATGTCACCGAGATGTTCTTTTGTTTAGCCGCATTAAGCTGATCAAATTGCGTTTGAGTCAACCACACGGGGACAAGTCGAGTTAATGTTGTCGGAGAAAGCCTTAATGTGACCTCACAATCGTTTCGTATTGCGCTCTTTATTTTCGCAAGCTGATTTTCCAATCATCGCTTTGGTGGTTTCTGCCACTTTCTCCACTATTTCCGCAGTTTCCGCGGTCTTATTGGTTTAAATAGCACTGCCAACGTTTGTTGAAAACCCGCTGTGAGGTCTTCCTGTGCGGATTGTTGCGACTGTAACATATCTTTGACACGTTTGGGTGTATCCATGTACTCGCGAAGAAGATCTAGTGGGTCGCGCGCAGATTTGCGACGTCGGTCAGCAGCCTCTACTATGGCATCGCTTGCGGATTTCGTCATTGTATATGTTTATTATAGTTGTTACATTGCTTTGTGAAAACCGGCGCGATATTTTCCGCTGCTGGCCGGTCCACTAGTCAAGACAATAGTGAGGGAACCATACGGCTCCTGGGTGACCCGCGCAATCATCGTACCAGTGGTTGGTGGCACACGAGGTCCAATGAATATTTGCAAGGCCATGCGTGTCAGTAACACGAAATAATATCAACATGTTACAGTTGTCTCAGATCACTTTAGGCACGAATGCGTATCGTTGTGTTACATAGATTACGTCTATGTTTTTGTGTCGGAGTTTTTTCTCTTTCGTGATGCCATGTTCAATGTCAATTGTTGTATAACACAATCATGCCTTCATATTGTGTGCGTTGCCGCATGAAAAGTCGTACTGCAAATCCAACTCGTGTTGGGACGCGTAAGAACAGAGCCGCAATCGCGAGAACTTGTGTTCGGTGTCGAGCAAAGAAGTTTACGTTTATAAAAAACGTCGGAGGTGATGTCGCTGTTGCGCTAACAAAGCTACAAGGAACATCATGGCGCAAATATCCTGGTAAAAAGCACATCCCAGGATACTATTACTGCAGGCCTTGAACACGGATGGATATTCGACTTGATTCTAACAAATAACCAAAGCCTGGAGAAGAACTCGTCGATGCTGCATGTTACCGACATTATCTTGCTTATAGGACATTAAGTGATATCAGTGCGCGTCAACGTGTTGATATAGATCTCATCCATGATTTGAATACGATCAATCCTACAAAGAAAGAAAGAAAAGCAGATGGATCATCAAAGGAGGTATGAAGGCAAAGTTTCTCATTGTTGGACAAAGTCCACTCATTGGAAGTAAAACTGTGATATAAAAAAACATGAAACTAGCCTCGATATACTAAAGTCCTCCTGGTTATTGGAAGGGTGAAGCAGCCGTTGAAAAGTTAGTAAGCGCGGCAAAGGTCACCCACGGGATTGCTCAAGTACGACTGGTCAAACAAACGTTATGGCAAATTTATCTACTGGCGCCAAGACAAATTTCCCGTGGCTGGTTTGATGTGAGAACACCCAATGATTGCGTACCTGGACGGACATAAAAGTACGCCTTAATTATTGTAGATGTTGTCAACAGATACAAACAAGCCGAGCCGCTGACGTATAAAGATTAAACAAGTGTATCAGATGCGCCTTAGCGTATTTACACACGTTCACCACTATCATAGCCACGACTTTTGCAAGTGGACCCAGGTAAAAAATGTCTTGGAGCCGTTGCTGCGTTATTGACAAAACATTAGGTGCTGGTTCGTCTTAAACATGTTGGTATGCATTACAATCAAGCCATTATGGAACGATTTAACCGTACATTTGCAGAACGATTATTCGGACATCCGTACGTGCAGGAATTGTCAATCGTGAAGCGAGTTCTCCCGATTGGGTAACACGTCTTCGATCACACCGAGATTGGGTTAAAACCTGCTGAAGCGAGTCGGCAAAAGACTGTCACCGTTACGCATAAATCAGTTTTACAACCACCTGTGTTAGCCCCACTCGGAAACAATTAGGTTGGGTATATGTATGCTCTGGGGAGTTCGAAGGCGGGCAACGTCGTGCTACTAACCTGGAATGGTCCATTGATGCATTAGCAATCTTGGAATAGATTGTTATTCCAGGACAGCCAAACACGTTACCAATTAACGCCTGCTGACGAATAAGCAGCAAAGCCATCAAGCAGAGCATTGGGGCGAGACGAATTGCAAGTCATTCCCGCGGAGACAGAACTGCAACCAAGGTCTATTTTAATGCGCTAGCGCATCATTCGTAAGTTAACTGACAATCGCGTGGTGTCCGTACGCGTATGTGGTGGAAAATCCATCGCTTGGTGTCAAGCGGTGACAAACTCACCTTGGTGCAACGATACACAGCCATGCGATGTTTCTTTGACCAGATACGATTAGCTGTGTGTGCGAATTCTCGTCGCTCACGCAAACATTCCACATACATGTTGTGTTTGAGATCTTTCGCAACAACAACCCGGGAAACTCCGTTCGCTCTCTTAATGTTTCTACCTGAACCAACCACGGTGGAGCACATTTCGGGTCGCAATCCCATGTATTCTTCGTTTGACTTTTCCGAGCACTTGTCCTTGAATTTTCCTACGACTTTCTTGCGGGTGTTACTAAACAGTGAATGATCTTTTGAATACTCGCTGGAGTCAAATTCGTTTACCAAACTTGGTTCAGTCATGTACGCGTACACGTCATCGGTTGTGATGTGCATTCAAAGCAAATCCGTATCCGTGAATAAAATCTTTATGCTTTCCGTACCTTGGCTTAATCTTATCATAATAAAACTCATACATGAGCAGCTTTGACAAATCCAACACAGACGCGCCAACATAGAGTAGCTTTGCCAACTTCAGCTTGGCATTCTTGCTGCGGACGGCGTCAAATATTTTACGTGACTCAAACGCCGGATCCGCAATCAGCCTGTTGAGTTCGTCTTGCTTGCTGTCTCGAATAAGATCAACGCGGATACGCTTCCGCAAGTTTTCCATCCTTTTGGCAAATAAGGCGTTAATAATCAGTTTAAAAAAGTCTTTTCCAAACTCGTTCGTGACCGTTGTGGCATATTCGTATTCATTTGTATATACGGGGCCATCCGTGAATACAACTGCAAGTTTCGTACTTAGACTACACAGTTGTGTTTAGTTCAAACATTAGGGACAAGCTTGGTGCATTTGGTAAACATGCGTTTGAATTCGTAAACAATTCCATACTTATACGGTGATAACCACCCGCGAGGCATCGCCAAAGCATCACAGGCGGATAATCGTTATGGGTGTGGTGAAGCTTGTCGAGATACTCCAGATCAACTTCAAAGAAGTATCCGTGGTAGCTGTTGCTGTCGTACTCATGCACGTGTTTGTGAATGTCTAAATTCTCCTGATTGATCCACTGAAACTCACCAACGGACATGATCTGCATCATCGCCCATTAATTCAAGTTCTTTGCGTAAAGATACATGGTGTAACTGTTTGCGATAGCAGGGTAATATCAGTCCACGTTTGGGTTGTTAGCGCGCTCGTATCGGTGGCTTGCCATAGAAATCCCACCGCGAATACCACGTTTCACAAACAGATGCTGGTCAATATCGGTGAGAAGTTCCAACTCTACCTTGGTTTTTGACAGCACTGCATCCGAGTCCATTCCCGGCAATGAGAATTAGTGCGCGGGATTGAACTTGTTCTCACGCATGGCTGTATCACGAAAGATTTCAAACATATCAGCGAGCAGCAGCACATCCGTGCGCAGATACAGATCGTGATAGTGGCCAAGGTTTTTACAACCAAACGCGGAGAGTACATTGTTTGCATGTGCGTAGTCGTTGTCGGAGATACCTCGCAAGACAACGACGGATGGAATGCATCGATGGGTGGCAACTGAGTAAGGTAAACATTCCGTCGTTGGCGCCACCATATCGACGAGTAATTTCAAAGCTATCACTGCCATTTGCAGCAAGGTTGCTAAGCAGTTTGTCTGGTGGTTAATTTAGGAAATTTAATGAATCGATGAACTAAAGTTGCCCGAGCCTGAATGTCATATACTTTTCCATCGTGTGTGGGACTACGCTTATAGGAGCAGGCTATGAAGCATCACAGGGATTTTTGTTTTGACTTGATAAATCCGCAGCTGCAGAGTACATACACTTTACGCTGCTCCCCGGTACACACCAGTGATGTAACAATGGTCTTTATTAACGGTGGAGCTAAGAGCGTCAACACAGATCCAGCAGTGAATGGCTGTGGAAAACTTACAAATGTCATTGTTGGTCATAATCATGTCTGAGCTGTTGTCGAATCCATTTTTTAACCTCGAGCGATTTAAGAAACACCTCAACCGAGTCCTGGACATGATACAACATTGGTAGCTCAGTAGCATCTAACAACAGTATAACAAACCCCGCATGGGACTTGTTCAGTTACTTGCGTTGTACTTGTTTGGTTGTTGAAAAGCAATGACCTCTGATCGTTCACAGGAACATTCAAACATTCAAAGCCTGCGTAGATAATATACGGTACTTTCATTTTTCGTTGCACAGCATTAAATTTAAAAATGTTCTTGCCAGGTTCTGGCATGACTGTACGCTGTGGCACCACAGTAACAGTAAAAGTTATGGTTGTCAAGCAACTGGTGTGTGCTAAATACATCCAGGCAGCGTCAGGTTGGACACTTTTCACCTTACGTTTGCTGTGTCAGTACACCAACTGAGAAAGATTCTTTATCCACACGTAATGAGGCTTCGCTTCCGAGCCATCCATGTCACTCAGCAACAACAGATCAAAGTTGTGCCGCGCGCTTTTCGTGATGGATAATCGTTTTGCACGAAAACCTTTATTCCAAGCAAACACTTTAACAGCGATATTAGGGTTGAGTTGTTCAAACTTTTTGAGCATGTTCTCAGAAGCCTGTACTGGAAATTCAATGTTACCAAACGTATTTTCGCGGCTGATCTTTATTGTCTCTAGCGGGTTGCAACGCGGATAAGATTGTCCATTCAAAACATCGGTTGTCATCATTCTTTACGTTTATCACTGTCCTCGGTGAAACATACTTTGGTATTGGAATATAACTTGATTCACGAAAAAGGTTTGCACGAGGAAATATGAAACTGAACTTCCAAGCATCTGGAAAGCATATATCTAGAGTATTTTTCAAACTTCTCGAGAATCGTTGTGTACTTTTTATCAATTTCATTGTTAATGATCTCATTGTCTTTATGGTTCAAGACTACACAGGCACCACTATGAAAAATGGCTATAATGTTATAGATGATGCAAAGCCATCTTTGTTTACATGGCCAGACATGGGAAAATCCACATTGAGAACAATGTCAACATTAATTCCGTACGGCACTTTGTTTCACCCACGTGCTGTAAGATTGATGCAATTCCCGGACGCATATTTGATAAAAGTTTTTTTCTGTTTGGATTATATTCGCTTGGGAAAATCGCCCTTTAATCTTGAAGATCACGAGAGCACTTATCTAACTTAAATTCTGGAACTTTTTGTTGGTGAACATACGCAACATCTTCAGCGGCGATAGTGGCTGCGATGCGTCGATGGTTTTGTTCATCCACAACTATTTCTGCCCGCTTGGCCCGTGGAGGAATTTTGATATTTAACCGTGCTGCAGTTTCATGAAGCTCTCTTACAGTCAGACGCAGTAAATCTGCTTTTATTATTTACTCATATTTTTCTCCATTAACTTTACATTGTCAGAATCGTGCAGTATTTCTCCATACTGCATGGCTTCATACTGCACGGCACGTGTGTCTAAAAATAGTATCGCGTGTTAGGAACTAACTTTTATTGTAAACAAACAATGTACTCAAATGTAGCAGACACCGGAGCTTTTGCTTTATTAGATTTGTCTGTGGATGAACTAAGCAAGCTGTTTGAGAGCACAGATGATAAAGCTGACGATGTAGATGAATTCATTGAGTCACAAAACAACCTTTCAACCAAGCAAGTGACTGAACGTGATATTCACAATGTACAGCGGTGGCTTTATGACAACAAACGTGAGACATGCAGTATTGAAAATATCATTCTGATAATTTAACACTTATTTAGACTATGGTTCAGACTATGAATCGTGTTCTCTAGAGTCTATAAAAAAATAGCATAAAAGGCATCTTAAGACCAAATGATATTCTGTTTCTCTCAGAGACCGCCAATTTTACAAGTCCAAGCACTAAATTCGAAAAAAAATGCAACTAAAGAAGGCAGATTTTGGTATAAAAGCAAGTGCCTCGGAGCCAATAAGCCACGATAACGAAGAAGCCTTATTTTCCGCTGACGAAATGGGCTCTCACACCCCAGCCGCTTTGCAATTTTGCCTGTTTTAATTTTTTGAGAAAATGTTTGGATTTATAGTAAAAGTCATATAGGTCATGTAGCTGGGGTCCATCCAACAAAGATCATGCAAGTGAAAGTACATATAAATATGTCATCTATAGCTGGTAATAAGAATGACAATAAATGTACTTACTTTTCTGCACCTTGAATTTCTTCAAAATGTACTTTCTGATCCACGGCGCGAAACTGCACTGCAATCTAGACTACATTTCCAACAGAAATCAAATTCCAAAGGAGAATTTACTACACTCCAAAACGAAATGAATTTGATATTCACTAACAAAAATATATAATCCTGCATCTTCTTGAGAATTTCAATTAAAAGAATTTCATATTTTGTCCACCTTATGATTCCAAACTATCAATGACAGAACAGCAACAAATGTTTAGCTTACTGTTGAGGCCAGTCCCTCTAGCTACATGTACATCGTACGTAATCGACCCAGCTAATAACGCAAGTCCACCACAACTAATAGAGCAGAATTTAGTTAAATCGACAGAAAAACAAAATCCCTCCATTCCAGATCAACTGGGAAAGTTGTTCCAAGGCGCAGTCATTCACAATATGACTCAAAATTTAAATTTTAAGTAGACCAAAATGAGATTTATTTTTGAAACGAATGACTGAGCGCGCGGTACTCTACCAAGTTCAAAGGTAATTGGGCAGTGCCATGTGCGCATGAATACTATTACTGTGTATTTGTTTAACTATTGTTGTTTATTTACTTTGCAATATAGCAGAAATTCAGTTACTTTGTTTCTTGTAGTGTGTTCTTTTTATTATTCAGCCTTAGGTAGAAAAGCAGAATGAATATATAATAAAAAGGTTACTGCATTTGTATGGGAAAATATGAACTCGTTTTTTCTGAGCTATACTGCACTCCTGACGTCGTGCGCCATACAAATGCAGTAACCTATAATTCTTGTGCCTCTTAATATTATTATTCCAGGTTCTCGCGCGATTGTTTCAGTTATTGTACCGTTAACGTTGCCGTTACAATCGGGAAGTTTTGCACAACTGGCCGTGGTTCATTTGCGAGTCATAATAACTCAAGTATGTCAGCTTTTCACGTACCCCTTGGTATTCGTGTCCCACGCTCTCGCTTGAGTTGCCTTAGTTAAAGCATGGTAGGCATAATGGTATGCAAGGGAAAATCATTGCCTAATTGCAAATTCCGTCAATACATTTTTAAACATTTTTACTTTACCAGAATCAGGAACTGCAATCGCTTTAATCCTGACTATCATTTCATTGATTTCTGTATCGTTTTCCACAACGGTGTTGAAGTCGTCGGGTTTTTCTGCATCAATAGGTTCAATATTTGTTGCGTTGTTGAATCTTCGAGTACGATAATACTCGCAAACAGATCCGCGACTTTACTCCGATATCACATTTAAGGCATGGTCGAGCACTTAGGCCAACAAGTAACGCGACCAAATTGGATTTATAGTATTCGTAATGGCATGTTCTGTCGCATAGTTCATATTTTCCAAGGCATACACCTTTGCATTGATTGCGTCTCAGTGCCACTGAACTTTGTATATATATATATATATATATATATATATATATATATATATATATATATATATATATATATATATATATATATGCGAAATGTATTCTTTAATAGAAATAATCATCTATGTTCTCGCTTGATGGTGTACGTTACGTCAGACGTATGTACTCCTCACCAAATATATTACATTGTGTAGTCATGATCAATAATAATATGTTCTCACACAAAGAAAACATTCGCAGTGAAATATATTCTACTAGCTATATATTTTCACACGGAGAAAAGAATCTCCACATAGTATATATTTTATGCAGTATTGTTGTGATCAATAATCACAGCGGTAGATAGCTACATAAGTGTATTGGCCTGACTGCGCCACCTAGTAAAGTAACTTCGCTTGTTGGTGCACACGCGGGTGGGCTCACCACGGGTTCGCGCACTTGCGTAAATAATGCACTCGTGTGATTCGAGGGTAAAGTCATGGTGTATAGAAGGCGTTGACCTATATCAGTAAGAAAAATCGAACATCCCCATAATGACACTACTAGCTGTTACATCAATTGCAAAATCAAGTGAATAAACAATATGTGGCATACAATATAAAGATTTGTTTCTATTACTGAGTTATAAGACCTTGATGGATCACATCCTCGATTCATTATGCATAGTTTCAAAACAATCTTTAAAATCGTTCTGGGATAATTAAGTGTGAGGTTGCTAAATTATATTAGCTGGTATGTCAATAATTTTCTTCCTTGTGACAGCAGCAATAAAAGAAAGCAATTATATTTCTGTACATGTTATGAACTTATTGTGAAACTGATTCCAAAATAATCGTATCGTACTCGAGGCAAATGTTTTCCAGTTCTATCACTTCAGAGGCTCTTGAAAGTATCATGCGAAATCTGAAATCCAGTGGAACAGCACAAGGATACAATAGACAATGACGTGGACATAGGACCTTGCTGGACCCAATGTCCTTCAAACCTTCCTTGGTCGCAAACTTTACCATAGTTAAGAAATGTGAACCTCGAGAACTTAAAAAACGTTTTTCACTGTAACTGTTATTGTCTGTATCGTTCATAAAACAATTGATCATTTTTTGTATGTGTATCTGCAAAGATCCTGTGTATTTATTGCAAAGGTTTCTCTCTCTCTATCTCTCTCTGTCTGTCTGTCTCTGTCTCTCTGTCTGTCTGTCTGTCTCTCTCTCACACATACACACACATATTATATATATATATATATATATATATATATATATATATATATATATATATTGAGATATATATATACATATATATGGCATTGTTTTTACAAATATATATTTTATACTATAAGAGGATAATGTGAATTTGTATGCATTAATATACATTTATAAGATCTTTGTAGCTTTAGATTAAACCTTTAAAACTGCATCCTGTTCCTTGCGATTGTGCAATCACTTCGTTTCGCTTCTCGGTTACATAGAAATTGAAACTGCTAAGTATTTGTGAAACATTCTGCTTACAAATGAGCATATTTTGAACTGTTCGTTTGACCTTGTTATCGCTGTAGCTGTTTCTTTTTAGATAGCATTATATATCGGAAACATAGTGAATAAGTACAAAGAGAAATAAAGAGGTATGCTTCAAAAATAGCTACGAAGTTATATATTTTACATCCGAGTTGACCTGCAGAGTTGGTGTATTATATAGGGATTAGACTGTTAGGTGCAAATGTATGGTTAACTGGTAATCAACCCCAGTATGCTAGAGTAGAAATAAATGCTCTTTCAATGCATGTTTACCGGTCTGTATCTTGAAAACTCACACAAAACATTAAGCACAACGTCTTTCTGTTCAGTTTCAGACTGCACTTGCAAATGACAGTTTTTATTTCGCATAAAATCGTGTCTGTAGTACGAAAGTCTACCGCTTCTTCTGAATAATTATAATGTTGAATGTAAAAGAAGTTCAGATCAAACAAATTATTCGATCAAGATAATCGTTACATTGGGTTTAACAAAAACGGGTAGCTTGCATTCTGAAGTTTCTGATAATGCGACCCATTTCTTGCTGAGGTTATCCCTTAGACCACCTAGTATATCTATGTCCATCTATGTCTATGACTTTCCCGAGTCATGGTCACACTTGCAATGTCTCCATTAGAAGCTTTCTTCTATTACAGGTGACCTTATATCTCGTTTCTAGCTAATTAATGTATGACGCTAACATACCTTTGTCGTATATCCCTTACAACCGAGTTCATACAATGGCAGTAACTGTGCTTAGATTTTGATTAGTGGGGAATAAAAATCAGAATTTAAGTCATTTCAAACTTACTTTTATACAATATGCCATCACGGTATAACCAACAAAGAAGAAATCAATTTTTATGTCGAATTACAATTCAATATCTACTAAAAGTCAAATAGAAGTACACGACACTGTATTTAACATAAATAAATGAACATTCTAACCCATACAAAAGGCTATGAAAAGGCATTATTTCCTTTTCAGTGAAGCAAAATAAACTTCTCCGTCGTGGCGTCATATGGTCTTTCATCGATATGCCCGCTCGTATTTCACTTCCTTCAATCGAATTAAGACATTATAGAGTTATAGAGACTGGTGGAGACGATATAAAAAGATTAAATACTTCAACCGTTTAAATTAACGCATGTGTATCATTCTATTGACGACAAAAATGAAGTAGAGTAATGACAAAACATAAAATATAATTATTCTTTTCAGTTACTTATCTCTCACATATCATATGTTTTGTTCAAGCATAGATTTATTGCACAAGATCCTTTGCATTATATATATCTATCTATATTGTTTTCTTTATAAACCGATTGGAGATTTCCTGTGTTGAATAATTAATCTCGATTTAAACCAAGAAATAAAAATGTGTGAGTAAATTTATAGCTTCTACACAAGCCTTTTAAATCTTACTTATTTTGCATAAACCTTAATTTGGTCTAATTGTCGTCCTCTTTTGCCAATTAGATATATTCTCTACCAAGACAATTACATTAAATGAATTAATAGGGACAAATATGCAGGATGATACAACTACTTAAACATTTGAAAAGTTGGGATGCTTGCGGTATTTACCACCAGTGATTATCTAAACATTGTTTATTTACTTCAATTCGGGAAAAGTTCTCAATAGTAGTAAGAAAAGAAATAAGAAATGTGTGTGTGTGTGTGTGTGTGTGGGTGTGTGGGTATTCTGGATCTTATTTCCTTATAGAAAGTGTTATAGAAAGTGTACTTGATGCCCATATAAAGGTTATCTTGATCTATCGACCTTGCCATTTATGCCACACGCACCACTAGGAAGTAAGGGTGGAAAAGTACTCGCAGTTTCGGACACTTCCCTGTGTAAAAAGCACACTGTTTAGTTGAGGAATCAAATGACTACTGCTGCTTCGTTTGAATGGCATTCTATACATATTATAAATACTGTAGTATTTTATCGATAACACTATACCTAGGAATTGATAAAAAAATAAACACATCTATTCACAAATGCAAGCAAAAAAAAAAAAAAAAAAAAAAAAAAAAAGTTGCAGTATTTGAGTTTCTGCAAACATCAGTCTAATGTTCCCCTCTCAAATAAGGCTAACAAGTCCGTCCTCTTAATTTGGACGTCCCTTTGAAAATGTCGTAAAATCATGGTTACGCATCAAACATACGTATTTTCTTTCATTTCTTGACTAAATCGACAAACTTCATTTCCTTAAACGTAAATTATGTATTGGGACGTTTGATGGTTACCGAACAAAGTGAAAATCTTGTCTCTTCACCTCATCCAAGAGATAGGTGGCTGACAAAAACTTGCCTTCTTAGGAAAATGCCTTTAGGAGTTCTCTGGCAATCTTATTACAAAAATGAACTAAATATATTATTTATTACATGATCTAAAAGTATCTTTAACTTGTGTTATTGCTTTGTTCCGCACAACTTTCTAGATGCGAGGAACTGATCAGATGATCTGATTGGTGAGTTCGGAATCCAATCCGACCTCCTTCTAATTTCTTTTAAAAAAGTTTTTATTTAACGTTATTAAATGTCTCAGTAGATGCTCAAATGTCCTTTTTGTGAATGGAAATGTTTAATTGTATACAATTGGCACCAAGTATTTAGGGTTGGTAAGGCGATTCTAAAACTCCTCTGCCTTCCTTCTCATCCTCGTCTCCCCCTCCTCCGTCATTCTCGTGCTGCGGAATCGGGGATGTAGAATAGACCCGTTGCGCCATCCTGCATCGCCATAAGAAGCTACTAATAGAGGCAACTTGTTTTCCCTGGGTTGCGTCCCAAGCTGATTTTCCAGCTGAGAAGGTCTTTGGTATTTTTAAACAAGTTAAAACTTTTATAAGAAAATTTGTCTTTTTATTTTAAGGATTTTACCCATTTTGCCTCTATCTTTGTTTTGTATCCCGTTTTATGGATGCCTAAACTTACGTGGCACTATATAGCAAGGACTGTGCTCTTAAACCGTATACATACACATACATACATCCATACAACCATCCATCCATACATACATCCATACATCCATCCATCCATCCATCCATCCATACACTGTTACGACTCTAGGGGTAATGTAACAGAACAAAAGACACAAACAAGCTTTCAAGATTAAAATGCAAAACTTTAATTTCCTAAAATATTAAAAGAATTAAAATAATTCAACAAACAATCAAAGTGAAAGAATTAAAATAACTTACAGTATAGAATATCCTAAAAAGTCCTAAAATGTTTTAAAGTTCACTTCCTGTTGTTAATCAGAATAATCCGGATGTGGTATTCCGAATGAAAAAGCCTGTAATGTGCTGAAATTGATAAGTTCTGATGTAATCCAAAATAATCCTTGCAAGTCTGGAATCTCACAAGTTTTAGAATAATGTCCGATAATTCCACGGAGCTGTATAGTAATTCAGATGAATTACTAATTAAATAAATTCCACACAGAACTGAATAATTTCAATAACCTCTCCTCGATCAAGCAATTGTAAAGAATGATAATTCCAAAGATTATTCCCTATATATCTTTACTAAGTGCGTAGAATAAAAAGGGAATATCCTTTCTCCGTCTTTAATACTATGGTATTTCAAAATAACACAACCCTCTAAGAACCAATCAGGAACTAGGTTACGCGTCATTTACCCAAAGGTCTAGTGTACTAAAAATCTTAAAGAGTAAACATAATGTTATTGTGTAGTATGGAATGTGACCTTTCAATGTTGATTTCTAAAAAGTACAAAGCCAGGTCGACTTCATTTCCCGCGCAATTGATCATGTGACCACTTATTGATCGAGCAATAGTCGTATCTATACTGATATGCTAACCCCTATTCAGACTAAAACAGAAATCATAAATTAGTAAATTAAATCATTATAAAAAGGTAAAAAGGTATGATTCCGTAACAACATACATACATACATACATACATACATACATACATACATACATACATACATACATACATACATACATACATACATACATACATACATACATACATACATCAACACATACATAGATACATACATAGATACATACATGGATACATGCATAGATACATACATTGATACATACATAGGTACATGCATAGATGCATACATAGATACATACATACATAGATACATACATACATACATACATACATACATACATACATACATACATACATACATACATACATACATACATACATACATACATACATACATACATACATACATACATACATACATAGATACATCCATACATCCATACATCCATACATACATACATAGATACATGCATAGATACATACATAGATACATACATAGATACATGCATAGATACATACATAGATACATACATAGATACATACATAGATACATGCATAGATACATACTTACATACATACATACATACATGCATACATACATACTGAAAAACCCATATTTTTTATGATCGAAATATTTTGCAGTAATTAAGGTCTATACACATTCACCTTTCTCCAGTTCTTTTTAGCGCAACATTTTGTTGTTGCAGACACAAACATCGATGTCTTGACGTTATATTTACCCATTAAGTGTAGGCGAGAGCCATATTTACCCATTAAGTGTAGGCGAGAGCCGACAACTTTGTTAATTTTAAGGGCCCGGGTGGACTCTATATAAATGGAGATGATGTGTTAGTATTAGGCCCTTTAGAGTGGACGAAACCAAAGACCGTATTTTATTTTCAAGGTTTGAATAAAATAGCCATTTCTTGTCTAGGTTTCATTTTATATATAAAATTTAATTTAATTTTATTGTATTAACGTTTAATTACTTTGTATTAAATATATGTCTGTTATAAAAGAGGGACATAAGGCATTCCCCATAAATTTAATTTCGTATCTCAACTTTCGAGAGCAAAATTGTTGGACCTTACATGTGAAATAGATCATCACTTGCACTAAAAAATAATGGAAAGCTAGATCCTGTTAGATAAGATAAAATAGGTTTTAAGACGAAATGCAAAGTAATAAACAAATAAACAGAAAAAAGGCAAATTAGATCAAATAAGATCTAAAAATATAATTACATAATAGAAAGTAGAAGAAAACGGTATTATAACAGAACTCTAAACAAGTAATTTGGACAAAATGGTGTTACTTCTTGCCAACGTAGTTCATTACACATTATGACAGTTTCAAGTTTAAGCTTCAAGTTTTACTTTTTTTTGTTAACAAAAGAGCTATATTAGGTACCACTAATAAAGCAGCAAATTGGAAATACATGGACGAAACTCCAGTCAGCCATATGTGGACATTACATTTACTGGAATATATAACATTTCATAGCGGATTAGACTGCTGTACTATCAAGATTTGGATCACGGTTTACAATACTTCTAATACTGACTTTGACAAACAATGCACAAGGCTCCGATTAAGGAACTGAAAGGGTTTGATCATACTCTTTACGCAGTGATCTCATGGGAAAACAAATTCACAAGTGACAACGCAATCGCACTTGGATGATGTTTTGATACTTTATTTGGGGATCGTACCTAGGGCTACAAATAAAACTTAACATGAAGTAAGCAATCGATGTTTCTCATGAAAGATAGAGAAAATATTGATTTGTTGACTTTGACGTAGACACCCTTACGCTAGACTGTTCCATATGTTTTTAAAATGCATATGCTATCCAATCTATAAATTAAACACTTTCCTAGTGCCACGTGCCAAATATATTTATCCACAAATGAAATAAGAAGAAACTGTTACGGAGGACCATATGCAAGGCATTAATACCGTATACCCCTCTCTAATGTAATCACTTTTACCCTTTTACACTAATACCGTATACCCCTCTCTATTGTAATCACTTTTAACCTTTTAAAGTGTAAAATCCATAATACTTCTTGAATACTTTTTATTATTCTGAATAGCGAACGTTTGTTCTCATTTTAAAAGAAACTATTGTATTAGATCTGTTTTTCAAGATAGCTTTTCATTCGAAAGATTTTGATGCACTTGAATATCATCAAAATTACAGCTTGTGCTGAAAGGTAAGATTTTGATGGAAATTACAGCTTGGACTGAAAATATAAGCTCTTGATGGAAATAACAGCTTGCACTGAAAGGTAAGATTTAGATGGAAATAACAGATTGCACTGAAAGGTAAGATTTTGATGGAAATGACAGCTTGCACTGAAAGGTAAGATCTTGATGGAAATAACAGCTTGTACTAAAAAGTAAGATCTTGATGGAAATGACAGCTTGCACTGAAAGGTAAGATCTTGATGGAAATGACAGCTTGCACTGAAGGTAAGATTTTGATGGAAATAACAGCTTGTACTCAAAGAACGGTATATACAAGAGTCTTAGGAAATGCAAAATGTCAGTGTATCTGCCAGTCACGTTTGTTAAGAGTCACATTGACACTCATTGAAATGAAAAACAATTTTATTTGTACAACGTATCTGCACTTTTTAGGTGCAGCTTATTATGATGTCAGTAAAAGCTAATACAAATAGAAACAAATTAGAATGTTGGTATACACTGAATACATTCTTGTGCAAATGAAAATAATTCATGTTCATTCTAAGAATGAACACGTGCTTAACCAAGGGGCGGATTCAGAGGTGCGGGTGATGCCGGTCTGGCATCAGTGGTCCAACCCATCCCCGCCCCCCCCCCAAAAAAAAAAATCAAAACCAAAACAAAACAAACAACAACAACAACAACAACAACAACAAAAATGAGCGCGAAACAACCGGAACGTTTCCTAGATTAAGTTTTCTTTACAGTTAGATTGTTAAAATTATGCCCTGCAAACGCCTAAAATGCAGGAGCTTCTGGAAGCTTCACATCCACTGGTTTTTCCGTCCCACAGGCCCCTCGTCTGCTTCTTTAAGCTCCCCCTAAATGTTATTTCTGGATCTGCCCCTGTGACAGGCCACATACATTAAATATCTGAAAGGTTATTCTTTGAGGGAAATGGAGATTATAGATCCTTTAGATGATCATGTGTCCTCGTTGAGAAAAAGAAAGTGGTTCATCTTATTCTTTCAATAGCCAGAATGCCATTTAGGTTGTCATATTTTATGTCTGTTTATGTCGTTTAATTATGACCCTTGCATCTGCCTTGTAAGCTAAAATAAATAATTAAAACCGTACTATTACGTATCCTGTGCAGTCATATAGTGTTTTAGGTTCCCATAATTCAATCAGCAGTACATGGGGTTCACTGACGTGGGTGACATTATAAACACGTAGTTAGGAATTTCCCCATAAAAATTTGTACAACGAAGAGAACTTATGCTTTATTTCTCCTCTCTCACTGTTTACTTAATTTGCCACGCTAGAAAACGGATTAATATTGATATCCTGCTTTCATTTCTTAATCTATGCGTTGGGTTTTGGTATTTTATGTTTCGAAAGTGTCAATATTTGTCTTCGAAAGCCCTTAAACATACTTTATTGTTTAATCTTATTTTTCTTGAACCACGTGAAATGTGTTAGCAAAAGATTTGTTTCTCATTTTGTTATTTTCTTCTGGCAGGTTTCACTGTCCATATTTATAGAAAAATAACAAACTCATCATTGCTAATAATTTTTTAAAATAAAGATTTTGAAAACTCTATATGGAAACAGTATGGCAGTATGTCATCTGTTTGTAATACAGTCCTAATTGTCCTCTTTACACGTTATGAACTCACAGATCATCAACATTTTGACAGGAAGTTTTCATATATATATATATATATATATATATATATATATATATATATATATATATATATATATATATATATATATATACACCCACCTGTTTAGTATAGATAATCATCTGAACGGTATCCCGAATAATTTCACGAACATTATTCTATTTCAACATGGTGAGATGGTTATATATAAATCCTCCCTACCACCACACGCACACATTAGCCTCAGAATTCTTGAATCATTAAGAACAAACCTTAGCATTTTACTAATTTCAAATTAATTGGACAATAAAGAAGAAAGTTTCAAAACTGTCATGTACTGCATGTTCCAGCTCATGCGCTATTTAATATAACAAAAACTGCGGCTTCGTCTAGTGTCTATAAATGAATCATACCAAACACTTTCTAAAACTTGAAGAATTATTCCTTGATCTATTTCTAGATCAGAATAAATATTTGATCTTTTTGCATTGCACATGGAACATTATTCGGTGACGTAAGGTCTTAACTGACAGATATCACCTATGAGGGCTAAGGAGTGCCCTATCCTTTCTTGTCACCCTGCAAGATTCGCTATAAAGAAGATATCTGACATTGAGACACATATATGTTTTAGAGTGGATGGGTAATCAGAAGACAAAATGTTAGATATCTCGTTATACGGTGCTCAATAAAATATTCCGAACTTGCCAAATAGGAAAGTTGCATGTAAAATGATACGTTAGCGAGCAGACGTTGAACATGTGCATACATGTTTTGAAAAACAAACTATTGAACACAATAATTTAGAAAGCTATATAACTTTTCGAATATTGGCAAAGCATCATGGGTAAAATAAATTGGAAGATAAAAAATTCCGCTGCCATTATGTTCGTGTCCATTACAGGTGAAATAGGCGATTTAATCCTTACAACCAGTTGATTGTTTGACTCTTTAATTATCACAAAATAGTATTAAATCACTAAAAGACACGAAAATACTATACTTTATTTTCCTCAAATAAAAAAGGATGTAAAATCAAGTTGATATCATTGGATCAAGAGAGAGAGAGAGAGAGAGAGAGAGAGAGAGAGAGAGAGAGAGAGAGAGAGAGAGAGAGAGAGAGAGAGAGAGATTTCTTAACAATAATAAAAAAGTTGTTTTTAATAAGTTTGATTCAAGGTCAGAATCAGCTAATTGTACCCCAAGCTTAATACAGTGACACTAGATCTATGTACCCACCGTTGTGTCGACGGGATTCGAGAAAACTAGTGATGCATATTGGATATTGCCGGTTTTAAATGACAAAGTAATCAATCTTAATTAAAGTGTAGCCAATTTAAACATTTTTTAGGTTAAGGATTTTGTAGGTTTTACGAGTATTGACGACTAGGATATTATACCGAGTGGTTTTCTGAGGAAGTTTGTAGATCTAGGTCTGACAGTTATACATAAAAATGGTAAATTATATGAATTGTTTTTCGAATTTCATAAAACGCAAATTTGATAATTGTTCAATTTTGTAGATATAAATCATGATAGGTAACTCTCTATATAACTATAAACTTATGTACTGCTTTTTTCAAACCCGCAGCTACGTACAGTTAGGTTCATTCGCATTACCTTTCATACGTAACATATTTTGTTTTGGACTCTAATAATGGGCTACTGAACTTTCTGCCTGATATTGGCATGTTCCTTGGCCAGTATATTGCCTTGCAATTCATTTTCTAAATTATTGCTGTAAAATTCTCTTGCATTTTGTATGTGACAAAACACATACATTTCATAATATTTCACTAAAAAAGGTATTTTTTGAAATTGGTTACTGTTGATGTTGACATGTTTTTCTTTGAGTCTTTTTTGAATGTGATACGTTAGCTATATAGTAATCATTTCAATCACCGTTTTAAGGTTGAATAAATAGTTTAAACAAACCCGAATACAAGTTTGGATAATGATTTATATAGCGGCTAAAGTAAAAGGGTCTACGTTCTATACTAACATAATGTTCTCTCGTTTTCTTCTTTTGCTTATTCAGTACTGAAATAGCAACAACAAAAAAATTAAGTACAATATATTTTCTTAATTTAGCATTATGCTTTAGATTTAATTTAATCGAATACAATGTACAAAGGGTGGTAAAGGAAAACAACTCCTACAATTCAATTCAAATGGGTTGACTATCAGTAGTCAGTAGAAAACTTACATGGCTTGACGCAAGAACCTCTTCCAGTACGTTTTCTATTTAATCGGTATCATTCCACACCCAGTCACTAACAAACCATGTAGTTAATAATGTAAGAGTGGTGGTGGTGATAAAAAGCAACTTTTTCGATATGATTCGATACTTTTGTAACAGTTGTCCAAATATTTGGCCACGCCATGGTTTATCTAATGGCTCACAAGCCACGAGACTCATACAAGTTTTTACTTATGCCCCTGTCTTAACCATTTCTTAACCATTTCATTTTAATAATCGTTCAACATACTTTACACTGGCTAAACAGTTTCAAAGTTGTTAAGTATTACATAAATAATAATTATTCGGCCCATCTTTTATTGGTCTTTAGTGGGCGATTACAAAAGTAGTAATACATTTTGCAGTAAATTGACACCATTGCTAATGCTCAATGGCAAATCATGAGATTCCTGTAGATAACAAATTACATATTATCAATAAGACATCTTGTCAATTTTGAGTACAGAAGAATCATGTTACACTTACAAATCTAATCCTCACTTTCTAAAACAAATTTGCTTTGGCTTCATTTGCTGCGCCAAGTGATCGTCCTTTGACTAAATACATCCTTTTGTCAACTATAGGTAGGGAAATAACATATTTTGTTTTAGCTTGGAGTACAAAACAAAAAGAACATTTATTGGTATGTAAGCAAACATAAGACTTGTATTGTTGTGATATATATATAGATATATATATATATATATATATATATATATATATATATATATATATATATATATATAATGCCAGCTAAAATCATATGAAGATTTATATATATATATATATATATATATATATATATATATATATATATATATATATATAAATATATATATATATATATATATATATATATATATATATAATGCCAGTTAAAATCGTATGAAGATTTGTTGGAGATGGGAGCTAATTGTTTGTCCTAGAAATACATCTTTTTATGATGCGTAGACTTAAAGGTAGTAATGTTAGCTTTACACAGTGTTGTTTCGGTATCGATGTATCGATTACTAATTGGTACATATCTGAATAGTTCCCTCCTTTCAAATTGTTGTCCTCTTTCTGTATGTTTGTTGATAGTTGACTATATTATGTATGACTATTGTACATGTGAAATAAAAAGTTTGATCTCTTTCTAGTATTTCTCAATAAATACAACCTATATCGTCTTTGTTCGTATTGACGTTATAATGTTTATTTACCTGTACAATATTGTAAATGATTATCATTAGCAACAATAATTGATCCAGTCTAATCTAACATTAAGAACAAATATTTTAAGAAAATCGAATTTGATCTTAACTGTATGGATGCAATACAAATAACGTTTCTGCTAAAGGAACGAGAGGTTTTTTTTCTCTGCAATATATAGATGATATCTACGTTTTTTGAGTAGATATAAGGAAATATTTCACGAGTGAAATATTTCCTTATATCTCCTCAAAAAACGTAGATTTTCTTTATTATTGTGTATTTCTTTAAGGCAAAAACCTTCGATTTGCAAGGATTTGTTTCTCCATTCAGTGTCACTGTGATTAACGGTTGCATTGCTACATCGATAAAAAAAGTTCCGAAACTTTACAATAATTTTGGGACAGCGACTTTTTACAAATTTAGATTGTATATATAATGCTTCAAATTGTGTATTTTGTCAAATTATTGAATGTTTTCATGAGAAAATGAAGAGATTGTTTATTTTTGTTAATAAATTTCTTGCGCAGACTCATACAGTGAACATTGCGAACAACATTACTGGGATGGGGGTATTATAGCAACATGACAGAACGCTCCAACAGTCTTTAGAGCGTAAGATCATTAAACAACATATTTAAATGACTGTGAGTTTACTTGTAAGGATTTTGGCTGGTATTGTGTTTATTTCTGCATTCAGGCGTGATTTTGTGTGTGTTGATAGGCTTGCAGTCTAATTTCGATTGTCACCTAATGTCGGTTTGCAATCGACACTAATCAATGCCTGATTTCTCCGTCGTTTTCAGACATGATTATGATTGTAATGACAGTTAAAGTCGCCACTTAAACAATTTTATTACTGTATTTAATCAAGAGTTTTTCTTCAAATTGTGTACCATTTGTCGTTGAGTGTAACAGGTATACTGTATCTGTGACACAGACTATCGAATGGCAACAGGTCATGTAAGTTCACTCACGGACAATTTGCACGATTCACATGGAAAACGTATTATAAAAAATTTAATACTTCAAGCCTGCTTTTTGATGTTTGGGGTTCATTTTTATGCATTATTGACTGTGCCTTTTCATTGATTACATAAATATGTACTAGAGTGATAACACGTTATAAGATTTATTCATTCTGAAGGGGGAAGAGAGAGAGAGAGAGAGAGAGAGAGAGAGAGAGAGAGAGAGAGAGAGAGAGAGCGAGAGAAAGAGAGAGAGAGAGAGAGAGAGAGAGAGAGAATAAAATAGGACTAAGTGTGGATATACAGGTCTGAAGAACATACATAAGATCAGATATACTTCCTAAATGGAAAAATAAAGTAGTTCCAAAACTGACATCGCCACTATTATGAAATATATAATAAAAATACTTCTCATATATATATAATGTCACCTTGATGAAATAATGTACTGCAGTGTTCATGTATGACGTATTACATTGTGTTGTGTTACGTTGGGCAAACAAACTTAAATCTTTTTTTCCCTTCTACCCCTTGCTTTTTAAATGTTGACTGTGCCATTTTGGCATGCTCTGTATTTTTTCCTTTCAAAGATGTTCGCTTTTGTAAAGAAAAAACGTTTACTGCACAACTGGAAATGACGTGTTCATTACAGTGTTCCGTCATCGATATGACGTCACATGTTACTTAAGTGCAAAAGCGCTATAAACAAGTTACAGGAACTGAACTTTTTACGATCTTGCTGGCTTTGCCGCATAAACAATCCAAAAGCTGATAAAACTGTACACTATGATCACTTTTGTTGAGATTGACATTGAATTGTATATTTTTGTTTCATTATCGTTTATCTAAGAGCAGATATAATGCCACACTTATCTTTTACACCTTTCAGTGAAGCATGAAGCAAGTTAAGTGCACGTAATGCGTATATTATCTAAGCTTCATAACGTCAATATTGACTTTAAAGAAAGCATTTACAGTGAAATTATCATAGGCTATTAATTAAGTTTAGAATGGCGCGTTTTCAAAATGACTGTCAAAAAAGAGGGGAGCCAAACCATTCTTCATTCGTAAAAAGGACCCAATAGTATCGGAAGAGGCATACGCATGATCACAAGAATCTTGATTAAGTTCAGAGCCATCTGATTGTTAAACCGTTGAGTTGCACGCGCTGAAGAGATACCAGTTAGAATTCTTTAGATTAATAACTGCATTATTTTAAAGATTCAGTTTCCTATACTTAAAAAACATGGGGGTAAGGGTTCGGCTGATAATGAAATACTTGTAACTTTAAGTATATGTGACCGCATATAGAGACCACGAAATAATTGCTAAACATTTATAGTGATGGTGTTGTCATTAATATGCAGTAAATATGTGTACACACACTTTACTGCATGTTAATGACATTGCAATTAACAGTATGGTAGGAGTACAAGATTGGGTGACATGACTGAAATAAATTTGTTGATCACGTTTCGCTGTAAGCACTTTATTTTATCTGTTGACGTATACGATGAATAAACAAGGTTCAAAAGTTAAGTATGAAATTAAATGGGGTGCGTTTTATGTGCTAGGCATTTTATTATTAATCTATTAAATGATAGACAAAACAGGGATTCAGTCCAATGTTTGTACATAAAGGGTCAAAACAGAGTCGTAGTGCGTTGTTCGGGTTTCTGAATTAATATTGCAATCATAAGAAAAAGTTGTAATACTATCTGGACAGAAAAAGAAAAGTTTTCATACATTTAACTGTTTTTACTTGATATAGAGACATCCACACACTGCATGACATTACGACAGAAAATGGCATTTAATGTGTGGGCAGAAAATGGTTTAAAGATATAATAAATAACAAAACATAAAAAGGTGGGTCTTGTATTGGATCACACTAATCTTTACTGTAAACCTTTTATGTCGAGACATCTTGCAGAGAATCCATTTTTACTAAGTTGGGATGATTCGATTATCCACAAACCCTGGTCTCGTACTCTAACCCTTTGCTTCTAATGGCTTTATTGAAACAGATCATTAATATAAACTCCAGCATATTGCGTCAAAAAGGTAAAGAAACTATATAATATGAGTATATTTACTGCAAATCCTCACTCACAAAAAAAGCATACGATAGGTATGAATTCATAATAGATAAAACAAAGTTTAAAAAAAACTTGGAATTATAACACTTTGAATCAAATTATGGTATTTATTTTTTCCCGTTTAAAATTCTCTGAACTTTTCTATTTTTTCGGATACTTCACAATACTTTAAAGGGTTGATAGAGCAAGCCGTATACACCAGAAAATAGCAAACCAGCTTGCTCTTACGAGTAACCTGCTATCTTTAGTATCTTTGAGACGCATGACAACTGTTGTCTTTTTATGTTATGGACGCTGCAATACGAAACAAAAACAAAAGAAGATGCATCTTTCTTTTACGTCCTTTCCATTTTTAGTCGCCTGTCCATTTGTTAACAATCGACTAATAAGAGTTTAGGAAACTTAAATATTTTCCTAAGATTCATTTACATTCAGAAGAAAAAATGTCCTTTGGAGGTAGTGAAGGTATAATTGTGCTTTACCAGGGTCCACCCATCAATACAGTCTAACTGCAGTGTGATTTTGTTACAAATTCAGAATATTGGGTAAAAATAAATTAATCCTCATGTACAAACATTTGTGCTAACACGTTCAATAAACTATAAATATAAAATATCCCTAAAGTTTTCTTATCACAGTATGTCCAAATTTAAACGAAAAAAGTATCAATATTTCATTTTTTCACGATACTTGTTTTGTTGTGGAAAGTACGCAGGTAAGCTATTTCCATGGGCAGTACTTGCAACATGATATTCACTCACTATTAAGTAAATAAGAAGAACATCCACTAATTTCTCATAATAATCTTTTTCCCGATTTTATCTTGTACAACCATATAATGGTAAAACATTAAGAATTAGGTCAGTTTGAATCAAATTATAGTATATAGTTTTCTCTTAGATAATAGTTCTTTAACAATTTTTTTTATCTTTTTCTAATGTGATAATACTGCACAAAACTTTAAATGCTTGATAAAGCAAGTCATGTGCACCAGCAAATATCAAGTCAGGTTGTTCTTAACTTGTTGCAGCAGTAATTATCATGCACCTACATCCTTACTTACCGTAGAACAATCTGTAGATATAAAATAATCCTAAGGTTTTCTTATCATCGTATGCCAAAATGTAAATGAAAATAGTAAAAAAGTTCATTTTCACCATATCTTTGCCCTGGCGGTATGGACGCAAACAGACTCTATTTGTATGGGTGATACTATCACCATGATATTCACTCATCAATAAGCTTACAAAGAAAGCATGACGTACATTTTTCTAATAACGGCTTTCTTCTTCCCAATTTAATTTTGTACCATCCATATTAAATAAGGACTTCAGTTGGCGAAGGTGAACCGTAACACTATTTATATTGACTATTTTGTACAGTTAACAGTGACAAAGTTTATTTTTGTAGGAGATGAAGAAAAACTATGGATGGTAAATTGGTATACCATGAAAAGTACACATATTCTCATGACAAAGGTTATAAGTGATAGACAATGGTCTCTCCAGAAATCAGACTAAACATATCAACATACAAATACACGAACCATACTTACTAACTAACTAATCAACTAATCAATGAACTAAGTAACAAACTAACTAACTCATAGACTAGCTAGCTGTATTCGTGATATATATATATATATATATATATATATATATATATATATATATCTACTAAGTAAGTATTAAAAAAATCTACTAAGTAAGAATTAAAGAAAGATTAGTAAACGTATTCACTATGAGTTTAAGGTACCAAAATAAATGAGTTCAGTCTGCATGTGGTAATTACATTCCTTTGAGTACTTGAAATGATGTAATTAGAGATTCAATTGCATTTGAATCTTCCTAACACTTTTCAGACGTTTTCATTATTTATAATCGTAACGTCTTTGCCAAGAAATATATGACAAACTACCATATAATAATCATTACCTCAAAGAAAAAGCGGTAATTGAGTCTATGTTGGAGGTCAATACACGCGACAGTTTCGTCGAAATTACACTTTTAGTATTATAATTACGTGCGATCGATGCCGTTTGTATCCTTGTGTTTTGATACAATTTGAGATAACCTTAAAAAATAATCTTTGTAGGGTTTATAACCGGGCCCAATATTGTGTGTCTTGATTTTGTTATTCTGCTCTACCAGCTTAATTTGTCAAGGTCCTCAATTTTAAGTCTGATCGATTTCTTTTTGAGGCGTATAATACAAATAATCATGTTGGCATGTATATCATAATCTACTACAAACTAATTTTTTGTCCTTGTCTTGATTTATGTTACTACATAATAACTGGGCAATGGCATTCTCGATTTGGCGTAAAAATCATATTTTAGTCGCAATCATATCTCCACGATGACGCTATTGCAGTTGTTCTTAGCATTGGATGTCTGCTTATGAGTTTATGTCTTTACAAGTAAACTGAACATATGTTAAGACTCACCGTACTAATTCAGCTCCCATAGTAAACCTGTGGAAACACCATGCTATTCAAAATTCAATAACTTTAAATTTCTGAATTCTGGTGATCAAACCTATATTTCTCAGTATAGACCCATCCTTGATGCAAGTTTCTTTGTGGAGAAAGTCATATGTCCCGCTGCATTTTTTTGATTTACATGTGTTTGAAAGATGTGTTTCCAATTCCGCGCCTAAATAATCAGGGGCCAATTTCAGTAATGAGTGCTCCAAAGTCAAGTCTGTAAAAGGACTGAAATTCCATCAATAAAACATTGTCTCTATATTTTTCAGTTACAAATAGGATAAGCTCTCAAAAGATTCTTTTTGCTAAAATTTTACTTTTCATTATCAACCAATCATGGCCAGCCAGAGCCAGATATATTCTATATTATCTTCATCCATTTCTAGACTGGTCCCCATTCTTACTTATAATTAGTACCGTGAGTCCTTCAAAGATGTACTTAAGGATATACGTAAAATGCAACCGTTAACTTGTCAAAAATATCGTTTTTTTGAAGTGCAGTGTTGAATAGATAGCTTAATTTAGTATTATGTAAGTGATTACATAAATGACAAGATTATATGTCCGGAGAAGCTATCTAAGTCAAATAAATTTCTAATGGAACTGGGCATCATTGAAATGAATATAGACATTTGCCACATATGTCTAGATTTCTTTTAAAGCACGAAAACAAACATGATCTGCATCTAAATATATTTATTTTACGCCTCAACGGCCAATCTAAATCTCATAAGTTTCTCAACAAGCGGAGAAGGACTATGTACCACAATCCAGGGGAAGAAAGAAAAAGTCTTGTGTCCAGCAAATAATACTATCAAATAACCTAGATGAACTAAGAATGAACAGGTAGCCTTGGAAACAATGCCAACTCAGTAGCTGATTAGCCTCTGCAGTCGATGCCTTATTTGCAGTTATTTCATTGATAAATACCTTTCTTGCATTTGAGGTTACCTTAAAAAATGTGTATTGCGTTATTTGAACATGTGAATGACACCCGATAAAACTTAACGTTTACTTCGGTAAGATCCTAATTAACTCTACCAAGTGTGAATGAGGTCAAAGGAAGTCATTCGGGATCATCTTCAATGCGACTGAGAAGCAGTCTAGACCTTCTTCACAATCTGGTGCTTATTTATACGACACAGTGAGTCGCCATGGCAATGGTGTGAGAATAAACTGGGGGAAGGATTCATACTTTGAATCGGGTTTAAGGAACAATCCCTTTCCAGCTATCACCTACGGTTTGCTATAGCATGATGTCGAAGTATCAGGACTGAGAGAGATGTAATTACAGAGCGACCGCTTGTTGGCGCTGTAGCGGAACGACTGGGGAGAGTAGTAGTAGTAGTAGTAGTAGTAGTAGTAGTAGTAGTAGTAGTAGTAGTAGTAGTAGTAGTAAAGCAACCGGAATATACGGGAATTACTGTGTAAATGAGATTTGTAGTATGCTTCTCTAAAAGCACTTATGTTTTGAGTTGACGACTATTTAATTGAAGATGGTACACCAAACTACTGAAAACTTCAATTTATTTTCCGGGCGACAGAGCTGACGCAAATTATCAGGTGAAATCGGACGCTTCGAAACCTTGTATCTCAACAACAATGGAATACAAGGGTATTTAAAAAGTTCTGAATATTATTGCGCTGTACAACAAAGTTCTTTATTAGCTAACAGTACTTCAGTGGATCCTCTCAAAGTATTCCATATGCACCTTTTCACACTTTCTTATCCTAATTATGCAATTATTAAATGCCATTTTGTATTCACGCTTTGGTATGTTGTTTATACACTGGAAAACTGCACTTCCAACAGGGTGGCGACTTTTAAATCGTCTGCCCCTCATAGAATCGTTGATAACGGGATTCAGTAAAAATTCACTTGAAGCTAAATCAGGGCCGTATGGAAAATTTGGCAAACTTTGGATGCTGTGCTTCTTCAGAAAATCTGTCAAGATGGCGGATCTGTGCACTAGTACGTTGTGATTGTGTAGATGGATATCTCGTGTACCGGTGTGCGGACGAGTGGTTCGGTAATGTTCCACAGCTTTTGGAAATACTTTGGAGGCATACAAATATCCAGTGCATAGAAAAATAATGCGTATAAAACTCTTTTGATAGTCTGACTACTTCAAGCGATTTATGGTCTCTGTACCTTTTCTCCGATCCAAACTTTATTATTTTATGTTGAGTAGGGTGGAGAAAGTAAACTCATGTTTCATCACCTGTGACAATCTCATTCGAACGTCGCTGGACACTCTTTTCATATTTGGCGAAGAGCTATTTGGCGATTTCAACCCAAATCTGTTTTTGACCATCCGTTAACAAATGCGGGACCCATCTTGCACACAGTTTTTTGAACTTCAAATGATTATTCCTTATTTTAAAAACAGCTGAAGAATTAACGTTATAATACAAATATCTTCCACCATTTATCGAGCGTCTTCATCATGTGTCCCTTCGCAGCAGCGACTTCCCGCTCACCAATCGCAGACAACGGTCTTCCAGAATGTCGGTCATTTTCAATGGATTCGCTACCATCTTTAAAACGATGAAACCACCTCAAAATTGAACAATATTACAGAGAATCACATCTGTAAATTTTATTCAAGTCGTTCGTGATATCAGTCAGAGAGCGCCTCGATTTTGCAGCTTGCTCTTTGCTCAGTAGCAGAATTATTTCTCCTTCTCCGACATTTTCACCTTACTGTCATTTACCTATGTAACGTCGCACGCATATATCTGCAGGTGTCCGGCTCGATGTACGTGCAGCTGCATATTATTTTGTAGAAAATTATTTTGTCTATCGATTGGCATTAGATGTATTGTACAGGTTCAACGCAACAAAAGATTTATAACAAAATATTAAGAACTTTTCAAATACCCCTCGTAGATAGGATTTTAAATCAGTGTTTAAAATGGGCCTAAAATTTAACGGTACATCCGAAACATCCTCTTCACAACATAATATACTGGGATTCTTCGAATATTTATTATCCATATATAGGTTGCAAGTATAACACTATTTGTAAGGCATTTCGGAAATAGATATTTACAAAATTTGCAGTACGTTAAGCCTGTTAATCCAGTTGATTCTTTCTTCTAAAAATATCACACAAAACATGCCGTTCCAGCTTTTGATTCAACAGATCCCTCTAAAATATCAAACAAAACATGTCGTTTCATCTTTTGATTCAACAAATCCTTGTAGAAAATTGTAACGCTCTGTCATACTCTGCAATTGAAGGTTTGATTTGGGACATTGAGTTGGTTGGTTGGTTGGTTTTTAACGGCACTTTAAATTGACTATATTATACCGAGCAAATAGGAGTTAAGTCCCTCCTTTTCCAAAAATACAACGAGGCAACCGACCTAGGCTGCCTAGGTGGGTATCAAACCCTTGACAATTGGATTACGAGTTCGATGCACTACCAACTGAGCTACAGCTGCTCCCCTTGGGTTATTGAGGGCGTGATGTAGAGATTGGGGGCTGTAACTGAGAAGAGCAAAGCTTCGGACAGGTTTTGCTTAGATCATCAAAAAAATAATAACAATTTAGATCAAAGGAGGAATGTAATTCATTTCTATCCCTATCTGTAAACTTTTAAATATATTCGTTGCGAAACTGATGACTGTTTATTAAACCCCCAAAGAGTTTCATCTTTTTGTACGATGAACACTTAGCAATATTCAATTTTCCCTCGATAGAGGTTAGTGATTAAATCACAGACAAAGCGTTTCAAGGTAAAGCCAACGAAAGTACCAGAGTTACCTATTTGCAACTAATGGTCAGCCACTGTCAAAAGAGTTCCTTGTGAATTGGACATAAATTTGTGATTCATTCATAGCTGAAGGCAGAGGAAAGAAAGGTAATAGTGTCGACCAGACACAAATTTGGAGAAAGATAATACTGAAATTGCATATTTTTATAAAATTATCAGCACAAAGAAATAGAAAGTTTGCTTAATACAAATTTAACTTAGACTAGTTTTTTTCCTAGCTCTCATATACCAGGCGTAATGAGGAGGTTTTGCGTATCAAGTGATAGGTTCGTTTCAAGATTTAACTGCATATTAACACAATACTTGGTAGGTTTAACTGCATATTAATTGCATATGAATAGAATACTTGGTAGGTTTAACTGCATATTAATAGAATACTTGGTAGGTTTAACTGCATATTAGTAGAATACTCGGTAGGTTTAACTACATATTAATACAATACTTGGTAGGTTTAACTGCATATTAATAGAATACTTCGTAGGTTTAACTGCATATTAATAGAATACTTTGTAGGTTTAACTGCATATTAATAGAATACTTGGTACATTTATAGGCAAAGGAATCAACAATATATTTTTCTCTATATCTAGGTGAAATATTTGAATATGGTATTGTTGTGTGTCAGACATATTCAGATTGCATAATTTGAAACAATATAAGTTAAAATCGCATAAACATGCTAATTGATGTACATGAAAATACACTTTAAAACCTTTCTGTGACTTCAGTTAAACATATTTTTAATTCCTTGGGAGAATTTATGAACAGATTTAACAGTTTGACCTTGTTATCCATGTAACTGTTTCGTTTAAAATAGCACTGTATTTCTTATACTTTCTAAAATTGTAAAAAAGATAAATAGAGTAATTGTGTTAAAATAGCAACTTAGTTTCATGGTTGTATTATATGGATATCAGACCATCAGGTGCAAGTGTATAATTAACAGACAATTAGCAATAATGTGCTAGAGTAGGAACTATGCCTTCCTAATACACATTGTACTAGAGTAGGAACTATGCCTTCCTAATACACATTGTACTAGAGTAGGAACTATGCCTTCCTAATACACATTGTACTAGAGTAGGAACTATGCCTTCCTAATACACATTGTACTAGAGTAGGAACTATGCCTTCCTAATACACATTGTACTAGAGTAGGAACTATGCCTTCCTAATACACATTGTACTAGAGCAGGAACTATGCCTTCCTAATACACATTGTACTAGAGTAGGAACTATGCCTTATTAATACACATTGTACTAGAGCAGGAACTATGCCTTCCTAATACATATTGTACTAGAGTAGGAGCTATGCCTTCCTAATACAGGTTGCCCGTTTAATTATGAACCAATGTTAAAATTGCACTTTTAAAAAACCCTAATAAAAACGGGCAGGCAGTAAGACCGGCATGTCGGGTTATGCATATAAGAGATAAGGCGGCGGGGGTGGGGGTGAGGGAATATTGGCTGCATTTTACATCCAATAATAATTTTGCGCTAGATATCTTAAGGGAGAGTCTAATTTAATAAATTATTATTATTATTATTATTATTATTATTATTATTATTATTATAACGGCAATAGAAGAATGATGACGATGGATAAATGGAGAGAGAGAGAGAGAGAGAGAGAGAGAGAGAGAGAGAGAGAGAGAGAGAGAGAGCAGGCGTGGTCAACATTCAATTAGGTGGACGCTGGTATCCAGAAGCAACATCATCATCCTCTCTCAGTTATTCAGAATTCACAATAGCAAGGATGAATTCGTCACAGTTTTGTACGGGGTAGTAAGGAAATCACTGTTTCATTAGATTAGAACCTCAAATGTTCCTTCTCTCAGACAAATTATATCAACCTGAATATCATTTTACCCTATCATTTGAGTTTGTCTTTGTTATTATTGTGCATGTCAACGGTTAGAAATAATGGTTTCATCAAACTCGTTGACAACACCACTAAACTATCCTTTTGATACTAATACTGTTTCTGCTTCTTAAGGCAGCAGCAGTCGCAGTTACAGTACTAACATGTTTTTACTATTGGTAAAAATAAGGTGTTGTTATACTCCTCCTTCTCCTCCTCAACCTTATCGTGTGTTATTGATTATCATCATCATCTTCTTCTTCCCTTTTACATTACTACTACTACACCATTACTCATTACTTCTACTGACTGTTGCTTCTGCCCCTGACCAAACTTATCGTCGAACACTTACATTTACTACGAATATATAAAAATGTATATATATATATATATATATATATATATATATATATATATATATATATATATGTTTTAAAAAAAATTGTTTTGATTTCTCTCTTTGAATTCAAAGATGACATTTTCAGGTACGCATGGGTAATAATTGATAAGTTTGAAACGTACATAAATATGGTTTAAGTGTTGTTCACATGATGGTAAAACTGGATTAAAATATTATCCGATTTCCTTCTCGTGTTGAGGAGCATCGACAACGTTACTGTGACTGTTAATTTTGTCATTTTAAGTTATCGTTGATGATTCTTTTGAAATTGATCTGTTATCGGTATACAACAATGGTACTCCTTCAATGAATAGACTTGTACTAATCTTACTCTAGTCAAGGGTTGGAGGTAATTTCGACAAAGGCTAAAAGTTACCACCTTTTTCTACACCCTTTTCTTTATGTTATAAGTTTATAGATTGAAAAATTCTTGTGGTTACATACACAAACGGTATATTGTTTAAATATCTGACCAATACATCTGGTTAACATTTTCCAACCAAGAAAAACTAGATAATTATATTGGTCTTTTAATTATGTTCACTCTATTAGCTATTCTATTTGAGTTATTACACATTTCGTATCAAAAGACCTTTTTGAAGCGTTCGATACAAAACGTATCCTCTATGCCAAAACATTTGTGATATAATACATTGATAAGTAAATAATTTAGACACCACCTTCTGAAAGTAAAATTATTCATAAGAATGAAACGGATTGATATTTCATCGAAAATTATATTAAATACAACGTCCTTCTAATCAGTTCACGTTTTAAATTTGAACTGCAATATTTATTTCTTACAATATTGTGTCCGTAATTGGCGGTTGGGATAAAATTCTTTCTAAATAATGTTATGTTGGAGATGAAAGAAGTTCAGATCAATGAATATATTGGGTAAATATGATTCAGTCTGCTTTTTAGTTTACCTTAGGCTTGAAATGTTTCTTGCAACTTATCTAATAGAAGATTTCAGAAATACCAAACGCTGCGTCCCATACCTGACTCTTTTGTTAGCTTTTGTTATAAATTTTCCGTATTTCTACGAAATAAATCTATTGATAGTACAGTAGTATCACTCTCATTGTCGACCGCCATTGTATGTGTCTGTGAAGTTACAAGGTCGGTTTATTTATAATAGCTACATGTCTCCGTGATTACAATACTTACATGCCGAACGTAAACTATTCAATATTTATAAGAAATTCCTGATGATGAAGTAAAAAATAGGAACTGATGTCTTTAATTCTCGGCCAGATAAAACATATATGTTTTCAAGTGATAGTTCCAGCTATCACAGCGTCGACTCTTTTTACTTTTAATAGGGTCGGAAATCGTCCAACAATAAGTTCTCGTGAGCAAAAGAAGGCTCAGTTATACTGAGAGCAAACATTACTCGAGATTAGTGTAGTTACATTTTGTTTTATAAAAATATTTTTCTCGAAGACAAGCTGACCCCGCGACGTAACAAACCATTGGAAGATCCGCTGATGCTTAAATATCATTTCATACATTTTACCTATGAAATATGGCGCCCAATACACTGTAGGTATGGTTGATTTTCAAATGTTATAATTCATTTATTTCCATAAGCATGAGTTTGTCTGAACTTCATTTACATTTTCTGTATTTATGAAGTTATGAAGTTAATCTCTTTCAAATAATAAAGTGTTAAAATGTTAATGGATTTTCCCTTTAATAGTGACTGTATTGTCGGCTGGATTAGAGACTTGCATTTAGGTAGGGAATAGATCTTTTTTGATTTTCTATGCTAGAGACAGGCATATAATTACTGATTTAATGTTATAATAATTGATTCAAATTTCGTTTTAAAATCAAGTTCCAACCAAGTGGCTAGTTGAATATTGGACTAGCACACATGCTTTTCGCCGTCTCCATTCTCGGGCAGTAATAACAAATCTACATAGCGCAGATTGCTCTAAAATACGGGAATAACAAATGTCACTATCCTATAAATTCTATTAAATCTAAGATTTTGTTACGTAGGTTACTGTTAATGAATAGTATCATACATGTTCATTTTTTACTGTAAATAATTATTATCTCATTTTTATCACATTATGAGTAATTCAGTTATTTAACAGTCGGCATTACTTAGGTTTGACTTGGTTTAGGTTTTGAGGGTTTTAACGCCATTTTTCAGCACATAATAGGCTAAACATGGCGGCCAGTATATATGGTGGTGGAAGAATCCGGGAAGACCCCCAACAAACTCCCATCCACCGGCCTTAATGGGTATCGAACCCGCGATCCATGGAATACGAGTCCGACGCTCTACCAACCGAGTTCCCGATACTCATCATCTTAGCGGTGCATACATACATATATACATGCAGGCATACATAAATGCATACGTGCATACATTCATACATGAGAATATAAAGCAACAACCAAAGATAGCGGAGTCGCATTTATACAGAGGAGAATACGGGTGCAAAGTAAGACTTGTTTATCACAATAAATAAGACCTTTAATAATTCTTTTCCATAGGTGATGGACACTGTGCTTTGGGTAAGATGTGTAGCTATTCCAAAGCGTATGTCCTTCAGAACCTTGATCAGCACACTCTTTGTAACATTTTGATAACAACTTTCGTTACTTCCTTCTTTATTACCTTTTATGTAAACTTGCTTAAATTGCGATATTCCTGCTGAGTATCCACTAGCAGAAGACGTCAAGCGACAGTAGATGGAAAGAAGAAGACAGAGAGGAACACGTTATATTACCGTAAAACTATGATTAAACTCGCGCGATATGAAACTATTTTTGTTTTAGTATGAAACTGAATAGACTGTGAAACAGTCTTTTTAAAGTTGCGTTTTGCTTCATACGATACTTACACAATAAATATGATACCTGTTTTAACTATATTATGTTCAATGTATTATATTTTATTGTAACTATTGTTACACGTACGTCTGACTGCTTTGTATCTGCTAGAAAAAAATAAGATCGGTCAGTTTGGGAATTGTATATGATACTGTAACACGCAAGGGGTCTCACTAACGAGTGAATCAAGCAACACCTGCGTACGTCTGAGTTGAGGTCCATTGTTTCCCCTATTGCCAAGGGCCTCAAGACGACATTCGTTGTCAACTGAAGGGTTCTGAAACGCGCATATACTGCAAATAATTTCTTCAAATCACCTAATGTCCATACATCACGAAATTCTAATTTCACACTGGCATTTTTTTTCTCGCTTCACATTTGTATAACTTATCAGTAAGCCTTTCCAGGCCGAAGATTGGTACTTTACACCATGCACAATCAAACACGACCCAAACACCGAATGCAAAAAATTATTCCTATCTCAAATTATTAAACACGTACATATTGGAATATCCCAATAATGTCCTATGTTAAGAAATTAGGGAGGGTCCATTCTACGAAATTGATCCATGATACTATAAAGTCTCCTGAATACTCGACATTATGAAGTCTACTCTTAGTAACTGGCTAATTACTCGGTTGGAGAAATATCTTCCCAAAATCGACACCCCACAATCAACAAGTTATCTCTAAAATCTAACAAAGCAATAAGACGTAAATACAAATAGAACAAACCCTAGGTTTATTATAATACATACAGTGACGATGAAATGTTTCAACAATTCTATACAAAGCATATGTGACATTTATGTAACTAAGTAGATTTATACTAGATAAAGATCGATTCTTAAATGGACCTTTACTTACAAATGATCTCAAACTAGCATTGACAAATAAGAATTGTTTTGTATTGCAAACCAATGGCTTCAATTGCATTGCTTCTGATATAATGACTTTTAAGTAAAATCATTTTTGTTTATTCAGAGAGAAGTATAAGTCAATAATGTGAAATTAGCAACAATTGGCGTTCAAACGTTTTCCACATGAATATATACATTGTTTTGCGGACCATTTTACTCTTTTTGTATTGAAATAAATAATTCGAATAATGTTGAATTAACAAGACGAGAAAGTTATTTATCCGCAAAATGGAAACATTCTAGACTTCATCGTGCTACCACTATCTGCTTTTCTTTTGTTTATCAGGTCAATTTTGTATAAGGGACAAATGATAAATGGCTACCAGTGTTAGAGAGTGGCCGAAGGTAAGGATATTTCGCTTTTTATGGGAATATTTGTTTTATGTAGGTCAAAAGTGGGCCTCGAAACAATGATATAAATCAATTTCATGCAACAATGTGAATTGAACATATGTATGAGCAAGACGGAATAAATCAAATTTTAAATAAAATTTTATAGGGAACGGTTATATATATTTTTATATTGACGCAAATGATAATTTATAAATTAGTGAAGTGGTAAAAGTTTAAACATGAGGTCAAAAATTAATTTGTTGATCAAATTTCGCTTTTCATCTTCTGACGCATGGAGCACATACAGAAGGATCAAGCATTATATGTGGTATGATATACGCTATATAAATCTATTTAGATGACAAACAAGGCAAGTATTCAATTATGCTATTGACGTCTGTGTATGTACGGTCAAATTGAGTCGTATTACAATGTACTTGTTTTGAATTGCGATAGCGAGAACAGATTGTAATATGATCATGATAGAAACGAGACAAGAAAGGGACCAATAATACATTAATTTTTAGAGGTAACAAACGCTTAAACCGTATTTTATTTGATATTGAAACATGCATATGTAAAAATTACAAAATAAACGTTATTTGGGTGTGGGCAAACGTTTTTAAAACGTATAATCATAAAGAAAATATAACAGAGGTGAATTATTGAAGGGATCACAATGACCTTCATTGCAAACATTCTAGATCCAGCGCTTGTGTAGAATAACCATATTTTATGAACGAATCGGATTGTTTTCCATACCCTGGTCTCGTACTCTAACCCGTTGTTTTTAATGCGATTATTTTACAATAGCTATTAAATTTGCAGGCAAAGGTGAACAAGAGATATGCGTTGAGTATCTTCCATGTATATATGTGACTGGAAAACTGTAGGGTATAGACAAATAGTGCCAAATAACATGGCATACCTTTGGAGAGATTGTTGTTAATATACAGTTTAAAAAGTACAAGTATTTTAGTTTCGACGAATTACATTTAATGCACTGATTTTTTTCTCAACTTATTTTTCTCTACTTCTTTTAAACCAACTTATTCTTCCGATTTTCATTGTAGACACTATCGGAACGACACTACAAGCCCCCCCCCCCCCCCATTCATTATTTTAAAATTTTAGAAAAGCTTCGCCTTCTGTAAGTTTATCAATAATCCTATTTGTCTTTGATTTCACCAAACATTTATATTATATAAGTTTAAAGTATAGCTTTATTATTATTTCTTTTTTCCTGTGACATTTTGTTTTGAAAATATATTTGGTTTCTTTAATGCATAAGAAATGTGTCAATACTATTCCAGCTAAGTTTTTCTTTTTAAGATATCACTTTAATAACTTGTCGAACTTTACCCTTTCTAGATGATGCTAGCGAAATATTATAAAGTGAACATTTTTTCTATAGCTTCTTTAGCTAAGTCCTATCAACACTCCATTAAGCCCTACATAATTTAAGTTAGGTAGAAATATACAAAAAAAGAATCTTTTGCACAAACAATTCACTTGCAAAAGTCCATTAGGGTATTATAATTAATTGGTTAATATTATCACTGAACATTTGTTTAAAGTATATTAGTATTCTACACAATCAATCCTTCGATGATGCCTTCATGAGAGTTTTCCTCCTGCCACCTTGAAATAATTGCAGTTTACCGGTGGTTGACTCGGGGAATGCAAAGAGAGAGAGAGAGAGAGAGAGAGAGAGAGAGAGAGAGAGAGAGAGAGAGAGAGAGAGAGAGAGAGAGAGAGAGAGAGAGAGAGAGAGCTATGCGTAGTAAGCCGGGGATTGGGGTGAGAAAGTCTACATTGAAAATTATATTATAAAATAACAGATGACTGACAAAGTGAGGTCTACTATTAGCCATCTCAGTTCAACCTACCCACGAGTGGGTGAGACGAACCTTCTATTACTTGAATGTGCCCTTAATTGTTTTTCTATTTATTTATATATATATATATATATATATATATATATATATATATATATATATATATATATATATATATATATAGAGAGAGAGAGAGAGAGAGAGAGAGAGAGAGAATTACAAAAATACACCCGACAGAGCGGAGAATGCTATCCCTGGATCCTACAGGTGAATGCTTGATAACATTAACATAATTTTTAAATACGAATAAATACTATTTTCATACAGGTTAGATAATTTTATTTCGTACTCTACGGAGTACATATTTGTAATTCTCTATAATAGCCTCTATATACCTTGATTTCTGTCGTATGAATCAGGAGTGACTGTGTCGTTAGATAAGAATTAATTACTGGATCGACATGCGGGTGTGTCTGCTACGCATGGATGTCTATACCATTGACTTTGTAGCATAATTTTTGCCGATGTTTGCATGGTCGAGATGGTATAGGGGTTGGTGCTTACAGGCAAGGCTAAGGGTGCTGTTACCCGCGGGCCGGATTGTGAGAAAAATAATCCTTGATTATGAATTCGTGTTCAGTAGGAAAATTCCACCCTGGGGATCAGACGTTTGTGTTAGACAGTCGGCAAAAGCCTCATTTCTGACGCAAAATTCTGACCTTTGGGTGGCATTTTCCTCTTCTACACCGATGCATATCAAGGATTCTATTAGTGCAACACAGTGGCTTAGGATGTCCATATAGTGACAGTAGACAAGAAGAGTCGTACTATTCGACAAGGTATGCAGACTTCCGTTTCCCTTTTATCACTGACTCAATATGGTACACATAAGATGTACCAGCATTTCGCAAGTTGTAAGTCGAGTGTGATCACTTCTCTGCGCGCTATAATTTTATATATGGGCAATTCTTTGAATTATCACTTGTGTTAATAACCATTGGTAGCAGCTTAAGCAGTGGTGGTGATTGTAGTTGTAGTAATAGCAGTAGTAGTAGTTGCTGTTGTCGTCACTACTGTTGTTGTTGCTGGTGCTGTAGTAGAAGAAGAAGTTGTACGCTAACAGCATTATCATTAAATATTTCGGTTGTTATTTGTTATAAGTATCAAATTTTATTTGTTGTGTTAACACTATTACTTTTTTTCTAATACCAATTTCAAGCTAAGGCGCATATGTTGCAATACAAAATATACAGCAAAGTCATTCTACTTGCAAAAACGCTCATCTACATTTAAATAGATCTTGTCTACAATGGACTACAATATCTCTGATGTATGGGATTCAAAATATAAATCTGTCAGTTTTATTGTGAAAACGGTATCGGCTGTCAACAGTTATCAACACTATCATAAATTTAATTGTTCTAATCATACAATTGATGTCATTTATTATCCAAATGTGTCGTAATGCGACGGGTAACTTTCAAAGTATCTGTCGCGGTACTGACAAGTAATTGACGACCTATTGTCGAAATATAGTTCAATGACTTAGGCACATTTTTATCATCAACTATGTGTACTAAAAAGGTAACAAAATCCATTTTTGGTAAATAAAATTTTTACTTATCTAAAGTTAACGGTTACTTCTTATCTACAAGCTTGACATACATGTGCATAGAAACAATATATGATACAGCATAACAGGTGAAAAATAACATTTTATAAACATTATGAAGCACAAATAGACCAAAGAAAATAAAAAATAAGATATCAAGTTTACACAGAGTAAGGTAAAAGTGTACTAAAGTGTATTATTAGATTGAGTGTTACTCCCTTTTCCGACACCTGTGCCGTACAGCTTCTGTGTATTCTGTACAATGAGAATAAACGATGCAGATATATATTACCTTATATATGCCTTTTGAGTGTCCACTGCTTATTGATTCCTGTAGTCTTCTTGAATACGATTTTATATTTCAATCTGACAATAAGCTTCAGTTCGAAATACAGATAAGGCCCACTCAAGCAAAACTTTCATACGGAGAAACATCAACCAGTGCTCCAGAAGAAAAAGAGAAATAAAATAAGAGTCAGCCTACAAGACCTTGGTGGACCAATTATCGAATAAGCTGATGTCATTTGGGATCCGTACACAAAAGAATATATATTTTTTTAAATTTTTACATGGTCCAACGCCAGTCAGCATTTTTTAATTTTCAGTGACTCGCAGAGACGTAGCGGCGTTATAGCCATGTTCAAACGTTGACATTACATAGCATCTAAGAACGAAGAAGCAAGATAAAGCTGTCATGATGTTCCGAATGGTATGTGATTTAGCTGATACTATCAAGAAGCGCATGATATCTACTGTCTCAATGCGAGGTCACACAATGGTATATAGTGCTGATTATGAAGTGGTCAAAGAAAGTGTCTTGAGGGCTTATGAGATAGTACCTGAGACGTACCGTCAAAATGTTAGAAATTGTAGAAAGGAAACTACCCAGACTTATTTAGAATTTGCATGGGAAAAAGAGTGTTTGTTTACGAGATGGTGTACGTCCAATATGGTTGATAAGGATTATGATAATCTTAAGCAACTGTTATTGAATGAAGAATTTAAGAATTGTGTCAGCAATGACATTAGAGTATACCTTGATGAAAAAGGTGTTGAACCTTTAGAAAAGGCAGCTAGTACAGCTGATGAATACTCTCTGATTCACAAGATTCCATTTACAAATAGATCTTCCTCTCAACAGGGTTTTGTTAAGAAACCATTTCCGTCTCGTTTGAGAACTTACAGACCTCAAACTGGTGTAACTGTGAAGAATTAAGTTTCTGAAAAGACGGATCTGAAAACCTTATCTATTCCCAAGTGCTCTTATTGTAACAGGAAAGGGCACGTTATTTCGGATTGCTACTAGTAAAGAAATAAGCAACGAAATTATAACAGAGCAGTTCCAAATGCTCTAGTTATTAAGAAGTCAAGGTCAGGGTCATGTATTAAGGACGATACTTGTGCGAAGGCTTGCATACCTCAGTCTGAATTTTGTAATAAAGGAATACGAACCATTCATGTCGAAGGGTTTTGTGTCACTTTTTGGTGACTTGGGTAAGACTACTCCTATTAAGATATTAAGAGACACAGGAGCTTCTCAGAGTCTTTTCTTAGAAAGTACTTTACCATTTTCTGAGAAGTCTTCTTCTAGTGAAAGTGTTCTAATACAGGGGGTAGAATGTGGATGTGTTAATGCCTCTCTCCATTGTGTTAATTTGTCATCAGACTAAGTTTCGGGACCAGTGACCATAGGAGCTGTGACTTCTTTGCATATAAAGGGCATTCATTTATTACTAGGTAATGACCTAGCTGGAGATAAGGTCGTGGTTAATCCACTTGTAACTGACAAGCCTTGTACGGATCAACGAGTTGATCCTATCGAAGTAGAAATCCTGGTTTATATCCAGTTTGTGCAGTTACTAGAGCTATGACAAAGCGTACTCTTGAGAATAAGGTTGTTGAACAGGATGTTATTCCTTTAGCGGACACGTTTTGGGTCAGGCTTTTAATGAGGTCACTTTTGCTCCTAGTTTGGATCAATCAAGAAGTATTGATCACAGTGATACTCTTTTGGCTACACATTCTTATAAATCTAATCAGGGTGATAAAGGACAATCCCTAGGTGTCTTACAGCAGGAAGACCCCGAGGTTTCCAGTTTGTTTTCAAGGGCTATGAGTGAAACTGAAGCCACATAAGAAGGAACTTGTTACTTCTTGAAGAATGGGGTCCTTATTAGGAAATGGAGACCACCTTATGTAACCGCTGGTGACGATTGGTCAGTTATTATTCAACTTGTAGTTCCTAGATCTTATCGTCAGGAAATACTTAGTTTAGCCCATGAAACGCCGTTGTCTGGTCATTTAGGAGTAAATAAGATCTATCACAAGATCTTAGTTCATTTTTACTGGTCGAAACTTAAAAGTGATATTTCTAAGTTTTGTAGATCTTGTCATACTTGTCAAATGGTAGGAAAACCCAATCAGAAGATACCCAAAGCTCATCTGTCGCCTATTCCTGCTTTTGATCAACCATTTAGTAGAATAATAGTAGATTGTGTCGGCCCTTTACCTAAGACCAAGTTAGGCAACCAATTCTTGTTGACGATTATGTGTGCGTCCACAAGATTTCCAGAATCTATTCCTCTAACGAATATTAAAACTAAGACCATAGTGAAAGCTTTGGTCAAGTTTTTCACGCTATTTGGTCTCCCTAAGTCTGTACAATCTCATCAGGGATCGAATTTCATGTCTGGTATATTCCAGCAGGTCTTGCGTGAATTAGGTATCCAACAGTTTAGATCCTCTGCCTACCACCCTCAAAGTCAAGGTGCTTTGGAAAGTTTCCATCAGACTTTAAAGAAGTCATATTGTTATGAGACAGAAAATGATTGGGATGAAGGTGTGCAATTGTTGTTGTTTGCTGCAAGGGAGTCGGTGCAATAATCTTAAGGATTTAGTCCTTTTGAACTTGTGTTCGGACACTCCGTCCGGGGTCCGTTAAAATTATTGAAAGAAAGACTTCTTTCTACTGAAGAGTCAGAATTAAATCTTCTGGACTATGTCTCCAAATTTAAGAATAGATTGTCTAAGGCTTGCGAGATGGCAAGAACTAATCTTAAATCTGTCCAGTCGAAAATTAAATTGAGGTATGATAAACAAGCAAAAGATAGGAGTTTTCAGCCACGTGATAGAGTTTTGGCTCTGTTACCTATACCCCAAAATCCTCTTTAGGCTAAGTATTTTGGCCTCTATACCATTGACAAGAAGGTGAGTGATTTAAATTATATTATTAATACTCCTTGGAGTAGAAAGCAGAAACAACTTTGCCACATTAACATGTTGAAACAATATGTTGACAGAAATAGCCATATAAATTATCCAATTAATTTAGTAGTACCTGTCCCACACATACAGCATCTTAATGAAGATGAGAAATCGGATACTGAAGATTTTAAAGTGACTAATCTTCGTAATTCGGAAATTCTGGACAATCTGGACCAGACAGTTTCGCATCTACTGCCGCCTGAGATTACCGAAATGAAACAGCTGATAAAAGAATAAGAACATTTATTTCCAGATATTCCCACACGAACGAATATGATTTTCTATGATGTCGAAATAGTGAATTCAACGCCTATAAAGCAACATCCTTTTAGGATGAATCCTCTCAAACAAGATTATCTGAAGAAAGAAATACAGTATTTACTGGAAAATGACTTTATCGAACCAAGTAAAAGTGACTGGATTTCACCTTGTATGTTAGTGCCGAAACCAGATAAGACTTTCCGTATGTGTACTGATTACAGAAAAGAAAATAGTGTCACCAAGACAGATTCATTTCCAATTCCTAGAATTGATGATTGTATTGACAGGATTGGAAATGCTAACTATGTCACCAAGTTTGACCTATTGAAGGGATTCTACCAAATTCCACTTACGGAGAGAGCAAAATAAATTTCTGCATTCGTGACTCCAGACGGACTTTACCAATACAAAGTCATGCCATTTGGGATGAAAGATTCCTCAAGTTCTTTCCAACGTTTGATGAACATAATAACATCTGGAATAAGAAATTTTGATTCTTACATCGATGACGTCATCATATACAACGATACATAGAAGGACTACATGGAAACTCTAAAGAGAAGTTCTTCAAAAGGCTCAGCGAAGCAAATCTAACCATCAGTTTGAATAAAAGTGCCTTTTGCCGTGCTTGTGTTACCTTTTTCGTACATGTTGTGGGACATGGTCAAATAAAACCAATAGAAGTTAAGGTTACGGCTATTTCTGAGTAAAATTTGATTGCTGATGCACTTTCACGTGCATAAAATTACAGCTTACATTGTTTTGTATACATGACTGTATCATTCATCTTATTGTATGCAATCAGTTACATACGTTTGAGGCCAAAAGGATGTTTTATTGCATAAGGTGTTACGGAATTATGTATCATCTTTAAATTATAATATAGTTTTCATTTAGTTTATTATATCTGTACTAAAAATTCTTTAATTTAGTAGCATACGCTATATTATACATTGATTACAGAATGCCACATGAGTCAGTGTTTATGTCCAGGGAAAATCAATAATTATGTCGGTCAACCACGTGTTTAGCGCGTGATGTTTATGACCTAGATTCCATGTCTTTATAAAAGTCAACACAGTGTTGATTTGAACTTAAGGTATTGTTATTGAAGTGCGAATGTACTTTTTAGGCTGACATGCGTGACCTAGTTTCTGATTGGTTCAGTAAAAGTTGTTTACTGTAAGATGGAATTGTTTAGAACGTAGTTACAGATTTAAGGGTTATTCTCTTTTGCGCAGTTATAAGCTATATAATGTCATGTAGCCAGATTGAACGCTCATTCTTATACAGTTACATCAGATAGAAATAGAGAGGAGAATTATTTATTGTTTTAAGATTTAGTTTAGTGGAAAATCTATTCTACATAGTAGAATGTGGATTTAAGTACTATTGTTTAAGGAACTTAACAATACTCTACATTCACATGAGTTTACCTGGGCTTATTAATATTTTGGATTTAGAACTGAAAATCATTGGTATATCCGAACATTCAAGACCCATTCATTCGGAACAATCTTTCATTCGGAAGATTCGTTAACTCGGAAGATTCATTCATTCGGAATACTTTGGATTAACTTCTGGATTATTGAAGTGTATAGAACAATTTAGGACTAATTAAGGAAATTCTAAACTGTAAAGTTATTTTTAATTCTTTCACTTTGCTTGTTGAAATATTTGATATTTTAGGACATTAAATTTATATTTTAGAAATTGTGAAAGCTTGTTTGAGTCGTTCTTTCTTTTTGACATTTACCCCTAGGCGTAACAATATCAAGAATAATATCACAGTGAAATGTCTTAATCCAGAACTGACTGCTCATTATATATTGTCGACTTTATGATCTGCTATAGATCATAGAGTATGCATACTATTGAATGTCAATTACAGATAAACTTAAATAGGGCTTAGAAATGGACAGAAGAAAACGTGTTCAACTTTTTGAAATATAAAACTGTTTTTAATGCACTTCTGCTGATTACATCGAATTCATGATGACACAAAGCTCGATATTAATGCTTGTCTTATTCCTGTTGTGGACGAGGCTAATTTTTGACCATAAACTAACTTTCCTTTCGCATATTAGATACGTCAGGGACAAATGTAAAAAAGCCCTTGATTTAATAAGAGTCGTGGCTAACACCGATTGGAAAGCGGATCAGAAGGTCTTGCTTCGGTTATACAGGTCATTAGTATGATCTGAACTTGACTATGGCTTGACTGTGTACGGGTCAGCTTGTAAATCCTACCTGCAGATGCTTCATTCTATACACAATCAGGGATTTAGACTTTGTCTGGGTACATTTAGAACTTCCTCTTCCGAAAGCCTCTATGTTGGGGCAAACGAACCATCCCTTTATCTCAGATGATCGAAAGTAGCTCTTCAGTATGCTACCAAACTATCCTCTGATCCATCAAATCCTGCATATGATGTAGTCTTTAGACCCAAATACCAAACCTTGTAAGCTTAGAAACCAAACATCATTCCATCATTTGGCATACAAATTCGTGCTCATCTAGAAGCAGCTAAAATGAGTCTTGCAAATATTGGAACATTATTCTGTATTCTCAGATTACCACCGTTGTTATCAATACCTGCCAAAATAATATTTGACCATTGCGAATTCAGAATCCCTCAGTAAATCCTATCCTTTATCACAGTACATTCAATTAAAGCAGATCCTCATATCGTAGCCATACTGTAAATAGACGGTTCGAAAGATGGAGACAAAGTTGAAGCTGCCATTTCAACACCCTGTGACACCATCTCGAACCGGTTACAAGCTAAAGCCTCCATTTGTACTGCAAAAATTACAGCCATAGACAAAACTTTGAATTACTTTGAAAACTCTCAACAACAACAAAAATGTCGTCATCTTTTCGGATTCCCTTTCAACATTGAAAACCTTGCAGAATCTTAATTCTGAAAACCTGTAGTATCCCAGATATTGCGTAAACAGGATGTTTTCATACAGTCTGGGAAAATGTAGTCTGTACCGTTGGCTGTCTATTAACATAGGTATAAAGGATAATGACACGGCAGATACAGTAGCCAAATATGCCATGCAGTCACCCGTTTCCGAATGGAAGATTCCATATACTGACTTCAAATATTGTATAAATCAGCAGGTTCGTCATACTTGGAAAAAATATGTGGAATGAAAACTCCACAAAAACTTCAGAACATCAATCCCACTATTGGAGCGTGGGGTCCCTCGTATACAACAAATGTGCCGACCGCGTATCGGGCACACATACCTGACTCGTGCATACCTCCTGAAGGGTGAACCTCGACCAGATTGCATACCATGCCAGTGTTCACTGACAGTGGAACACATTCTTATCAAGTGTGTAGAATTCCAACTTGTGAAACAGAGTATTTTGACGTGAACTGCAAACTGTGCGATGATATACCCACCCGAGCAAAATCTTAGACTATTTGTGGGACTGCGGTTTATATAACACATTTTGACCATATGTTTCAAGCACGTGACATATGTTACTTTTATCTTTTATTTTATATACAGTTTACAGAATTGTACCATCTTTACGTTTTATATTTTATCTTGTGGTTCTTCGTATTTTACATTTATTTGGAAGGGTTTATCTTCCTAAATGTTTGTGCAATTAATTTTACATTTTTCAAAGTTTGCCTTTAGTTGGCACCATGTAGTCACTATTGTGTTTGAGGTGCCGTAAAACGCTGCATACATACATACATACATACATACATACATACATACATACATACATACATACATACATACATACATACATCTTCATAGATGTCATTCGATTATGGAACTACGTGCCACTGCACCAGATAGATAGCATCTCTGTTTACATCTTTAAGAGTGGACTGTGGACCATGTATCTGACATAGTTGCAGATCTTGATTTGTTTTCTTGTATATTATTATACAGTGATTTATTCATTATTGATTTGTATTGTTCTTGTCCATGGTGCGTTGCAAAACGTCTATTGGACAAGAAACTGTGATCGTCGAGTATACGTTATTGATATCCAATTACTAGTTACATGTGCACAAAATATCGATTTTTTGAACATTTCCGCTTCCGATCATGCCTTATCGTCTTCTCATGTACCATAACGTGCTACCTATTTTATATTTTCATTGTATTATCAAAATAGATATGTAATAATCGTTTGAAATGGCACATATTATTCTTGCTCCGACCTGCATAAAGTCCGTGGTCTGCACCATAAAAGAAGACGAAGACGAGACAGACAATACAAGCATTCTTTGAGATAATAATAACACGCGATCACACGCACACACACACACACACAGACATGCACGCGCAATTACACACACGCACCTGGAGGCAAACAAGACACTACAAAGTAATAACTGTGAATTATCAAATATCAATAATTGTTCATTTAATGGATTTGTGGGATACTGACTTTCACTTAGCAAACTTCGTTTTTAATTTTTGCAATACAGAATATAAAGTTATTTCCGTCTTAAATCATTTTTATCAAAACAAAGTAAGTTTATATTCTAATTTTCTCGCAAACTCAGTTATATTTAGTGTAATATCAAATATATATTTGTTCAACTTAAAATGATTCGATTTGACGCCTTTTTATTCAAAGACAACTTCTTAACCTTGCAATGAATACATTGAGAGGGAATGTTGTTACAACTTCTATATTTTTAATGGTGTCTTTTTCAAATTCAGATTTGAAACAGTTTTCAGGGGAACACAAATCTAACTCGCTCTGATAGCATTTGCAGGCCTCGATCCGTTTGACGCATCTCGAATCTTATTAATCTTTAATCTAACACATGGACGAAATCGAAACTTTTCTGTCACAAGTATAGGCAAGACGATAGGCATTTCCCCATAACGCGCGAGATTACCACTAGATCGTCAATGATTATAACATTATCAACTATGTGACAAAGATTTAAGGTTTTAAACAATTGCAGAGATAGACCCACTTCTGCCTTGCGGTATTTGTCTTATATGAAAACAGTATACAAAGATATACTTCTAGTGAATATCCTTGAAGAAGTAGAAGCAATATCAATCGGTCTACAGTGTTTGATCAATGAAAGTTCATCCCATCGATGAATTTTGCGCAATGACGGTTAAGAATATTTGTGTAAAAAAGGATAAACTACATAAAGTTCCATATGGGAAGAGCCAAGATCACCAATTGCGCATGCTTATTTAGATTGTCATAATCATGGATGTCGCTGTTGGTAGAAATGTCTCAAGAGAATACACTCTCGTGTCCATCTTACTTCCAAAGGATCAAGCATAATCCATAGTATTGAGTTCAATGTTGAAAATCAGAGCGTGAATGAACACATGGCTAGTCTTTGACATTTAAAGGAGCATCAACACAAAACTATCGAGGTGAAATGAGGCGCTGTGACGTATTTTGTCACGTAAGCGTTAACTCTGATTAAAGGTAAACCTACTGTAGACAAAAAAGAAGACAGATTTGTTTTTAGTACGCGTCGCCAAGTTTGTTTGTTTGTTTTTGCTTCGGAAAGTACGAAGCCAAAATGCAAATATAATGTCACTAGAACATCATTGTGCGTTTCGCTCTACGTGGCACGTGTAATCATTAAACCTTATACGGATAAGTCAGTATCCCACTAATACAAATAATAAACACAAAAAAGCGTTGAAATTACAAAGGTTGGCGAATAACAGAATAGCAATCCTTTCAAGTGCAAAGTCCTTTGCGTTTATTGTTTGTCCTGTCTCTGTGTTGCCTTTGCCTTTGACAAAGACTCAGTGAGAGTCGAAGGAGCTTAGGCTAGTTAAAAACTAGTTTTGCATTGTTCGTTGTCAGTTTGTTGCATATATATATGTTTGTGTTTGTGTGTCTTAATTAACATTCGAGTATACTCCGTAACCCGTGAACATTTTAAATAACTACATTTATTCCCAATTTCGATTTTTCAAAAATGTAAACAAATTATTTAGTATTGAAAGGATATTACTGTCTTTGAAAGAATATTGGATACATTTTGTCCATATCGTAAACAATATTGGAGACATTTTGTCCATATCGTAAAAAATATTGGAGACATTTTGTCCATATCGTAAACAATATTGGAGACATTTTGTCCATATCGTAAACAATATTGGAGACATTTTGTCCATATCGTCAACAATACTGGAGACATTTTGTCCATTTCGTAAATTTACGATACTGGCGTTGACTTTTGTAATTGCCCACACGAGGTTATTTACTTTGAGTTCATTAGAACTTTTAATACTATCTATGAATTAAAGCTATTTAAAGGTTATATTGACAAAAGTGGGTAGTACACACATTCATGTGTATGCGATGAGTGCATTGTTATATGTGTCTTGTTATGAAATCATGCTTACTCATATGACTGCAACGATTAAACTAAAACCCTTTAAAGGACTGAATGAATCATTTACATAATTTATTAAATATGCATTGAACTGCTTCAATGTAAAGACAAGTACTTAAATGTACTATTAAATGGTACGTATTAAGTTGTTCAATGTTTATCGGCATACCCTTTGGAGATTGTAGACCAGGTCCAATGTTCAAATATATTAACTGACAGAGGGACAAATATCCCGCTTAACAATACCAAGAATGGAGTTTGCTACTGACTTATTTCAATTTTTGCAGATTATCTTTCCTCGTGATCAGTGAATGATACGTGCATGCACTTTTAAAGTCCTATTGATACTGGTAATAGTACCCACAACGTACCTATATAACGTTTAAAAATTATTCTCTATGTATACTCATTCACAGATTATAATCTTCGATCTTGAAAACCTATTTACAAAAGAGTAAACCCCTTATATGTCTTCCTTTTTCACAATAAATCTGCTAATAATTGTCCGAAAGTATTTTTTCAATAGGTAAAGATGTAATAAAGAATTGTTTTGGTATGCATGCTTTTTAAGCATATCATTATGACTCTGCCATTTATACGTAAAGTCTCAGTTTTCTGAGATGGGCTCATGTGCACAAAGGTTTGTGTTTATTTTATACATTTACAGAGTTCCCATACGAGTTTTATTGCATGCAAGTTTAATGGGTTTCCCTGAAAAAGAGTGCCTTGTAGTTATATGGTTATTTTATAGCCAAAATGAACTAGTTCATATACGTATTTTATAGCCACATCCAACTTGTACATATGGTTATTTTATATCCAAATCGAACTTGTACATATGGTTATTTTACAGCCAAATCCAACTTGTACATATTCGTATTTTATAGCCAAATAAAACTTGTATATATGGTTATTTTATAGCCAAATCCAACTTGTACATGTTTTTTTGTTAAAGCCAAATCTACATATTCATATTTTATAGCCAAAACGAACTAGTACATATTCGTATTTTATAGCCACATCCAACTTGAACATATTGTTATTTTATAGCCAAATCAAACTTGTACATATGGTTATTTTATAGCCAAATCGAACTTGTATATATGGTTAGTTTACATCCAAACCCAAATTGTACATATGCGTATTTTATAGCCAAATCCAACTTGTTTATATGGTCACTTTGTAGCCAAATCGAACTTGTACATATGCGTAATTTATAGCCAAATCAAACTTGTACACATACGTATTTTATAGCCAAATCCAACTTGTACATATGGTTATTTTATAGCCAGGTCCAACTTGTACATATGGTTATTTTATAGCCACATCGAACTTGTATATATGGTTATTTTACAGCCAAATCCAACTTGTACATATGCGTATTTTATAGCCAAATCCAACTTGTACGTGTACGTATTTTACAGCCAAATCCAACTTGTACATATGCGTATTATATAGCCAAGTCCAAATTGTAAATATGCATATTATATAGCCAAATCCAACTTGTACATATGGTTATTTGATAGCAAGATCCAACTTTTACATATGGATATTTTATAGCCAAATCCAACTTGTACATATGGTTATTTTATATCCAAATCCAACTTGTAGATATCTTTAATTTATAGCCAAATCGAACTTGTATATATGGTTATTTTACAGCCAAATCCAACTTGTACATATGCGTATTTTATAGCCAAATCCAACTTGTACGTGTACGTATTTTACAGCCAAATCCAACTTGTACATAAGCGTATTTTATAGCCAAGTCCAAATTGTACATATGCATATTATATAGCCAAATCCAACTTGTACATATGGTTATTTTAAGGACAGATCCAACTTTTGCATATGTTTTATTTATAGCCAAATCGAACTTGTATATATGGGTATTTTACAGCCAAATCCAACTTGTACACATGCGTACTTTATAGCCAGATCAAGCTTGTACATATGGTTATTTTATAGCCAAAACGAACTAGTACATATACATATTTTATAGCTAAATCCAACTTGTACATATGCTTATTATATAGCCAAATTGAACTTATATATATATATATATCTATATATATTGTTATTTTACAGCCAAATCCAACTTGTACATATGCGTATTTTATAGCCAAAACGAACTTGTACATATGCGTAATTTATAGCCACATCCAACTTGTACATATATGTATTGTATAGCCAAACCCAATTTGTACATATGATTACTTTATAGCTAAATCCAACTTGTACATATACATATTTTAAAGCCAAATCAAACTTGTACACATGCGTATATTATAGCCATATCCAACTTGTACATATACGAATTGAGATAATATAATGTATCATGACTTTAAAAGGGTGGCCTGGAAATATTCCTTTCAAACTTCATATACTCTACGACTATGAAGGACGCATTCAAGTCCAACTGAAGATTGCGCCCATCTCATTGGATTACTTCACTCAGTACTGACTCATGGCAAGACTTTGCTAAATAAACAAACTCAGAGCCGATAAATCCTACTCTATGAATTTGACCCATTTTGAAACAACGAATCGAAACGTTACGTAACAGCAACCAAAAATTCCCCTTGGGCTCTTGAAAGTGATGTTGTTCAAGAAAAAAAACATTTCTTGACAAAAGTTGAAACCTTATATGAATTTGCTTCAGAAATATCTTAATGACGTTCCGTAACTTTTATATATCCTGCACGCTATTATGGCGGTGCTCCTAAGAGCTTGTTATTCCTTTCTATAGCTAGCTTTTTTGTTCCATTTTTCCATCATCACTGGACGTTTAAGACGAGTGCATCTTACATTCCTGCTCCGAGTTCAAAAAGTTGGGAAAAAGAATGGGTACAATAACTTCTTTAGCCAATTTCGTATTAGCCATGTTATTGTTAATACAGCATATATTTCCATAAAAATTAATACAGATATACAAAAGACCCAGGTAGTACGTCATTCACCAATTCCAAATGATCTGCTCAAAGATAATGAAAATTTGAATGAAACTATAAATTTGAAGTAAAGCTTGCAACCTATCACAATGGGTCTTTAGAACCTGAAGTAAAAGAGATATTTTGGTGACACTCTATTAATCTTTACAGGATAATAAGCTGAATGCCGTATTCTTCTACCTTAACTTATATTCAAGGTGGAAACTAAAAAACTGCTTTCTTGGACTAAATTCGTACCAAGATGTAATATTTACAGCCCATTTTACAATTTCTGTAATGAAATTGTATGGGTTGAAGAATACGGATAACACTGACATTAATTTATGATAATTATATTTGTCACTTAACCTTATCTGTGTTGTTGGAAGCAAGTTGACATTTTTGTTATACCTTTAAACGTACTCTTATTTGGCGCTATTTCTGGGTGCACATGAGGTCAAAAAGCTTGCAAAGGACTTACAATGATAGTTGCAGTCTCAAATGGAACTAGATCTCAGTATTCACATATGAGATAAACACAAATCAATATAGACGAAATACTAGTAGTTCTTCCTCTGGGAAGATTGAGTGCACAGGGTTTTGAAAAGTGTTTAAATAAAATATTAATGACAAATTGAAGTGTCGAAACAACCAACCAACAAAGCAATCAACAAATTCACGGACCAACAATGTCAATGATTAAATTAAATAGCTAACTAACTAGTTAATTTATTACTTAACCTATCTAACTAAATAACATTGTTCTAACTAAATAGCGAAAACAAATGCAAGGAAAGAAACAAATAGATAAAAAGGACTAACTAATTAACTGAAATTAAAAAAGAACTTGTATACTAACCTAGTTACCGACTCGACTACTTGCGAACTAGATAGTCCATTAATTACCTAACAAACTTGTTTACATGTCACCACTTACCTTTAACTTTGTTAACTGAATAATCAACAACCAATCTAATTAACCTAAAGTCAAATAACTCAGTCAGTCAGCTAGTTAATCAGTTACTCACCCTCTCACTAATTAACTAACTTGTTGACTGACTGACTGAATTGTAACAACATAATAAAACAACTGACAAAGTTAATATCTAGCTAATAAACTAAATAAATTGCTAACTAATGATCGAACTTATTAATTAGCTATCTAAGTAAGTAAATAAGTAAATAACTAACAAATCGACCTCCCCCGCAAAAAAGGCTCGTTAACAGAAATGTGAGTTTCAACTGGCAATACAGTAACGTCTTTCTTAACGATGCAATTGCTATTGAATAAGTTATTATGAACCATTGCCTCTATCATTGTGTAGAATCTAAATAAACACAACATATACGTTTACCATTAATTTTCAGATTTGGCCTTATTAACCTTTGGAATTAAACCCGTTAAGGTTCTAACAAGTAACCATGATCATTATTTTCAAAACACAGGAAGTCTATTAGCAAATATGGGTCAGATATTTCAGAATCATGTTCTTGTGACTATCCAAAATAAAATAAACTTAACAATGTAATTTTCTTCTTACAAACCAATTGTATGCATTGACATATGTTTATCCTATTCTTTAACCACACCGAGGTCTTCGTTCAGGGCTGACAGATTTTATAATATTACGGGGTAGATGAAATTACTTTAAACATAATTTACTGAATATTCGATTCCAATGCAGGCAATACGTTTAATAAATAAACATACTTCTTCAATATGTGTGATGAACTAGACATTGTATCAAATAATATGTGTGATGAACTAGACATTGTATCAAATAATATGTGTGATGAACTAGACATTGTATCAAATAATATGTGTGATGAACTAGACATTGTATCAAATAATATGTGTGATGAACTAGACATTGTATCAAATAATATGTGTGATGAACTAGACATTGTATCCAATAATATGTGAGCCATTGCAATTTATAAAATATCAAACCATTAAAAATACTTACCTTCCAAACTATTAAATTTTGTTTACGTTATATTCAACGTGCATGCTTTTCTTGTGATGAAATCTGAATTTTCCAATATTAACTTCGGCAACCGACAGAAGCGACCCATATTTCATTACAATGACATATAACAAAAATTGGTTACTGGGAATTTTCTTTATAAAAATATCTTTGATTTGACATAATTGTTCATTTACATTAAAAGCAAAAAAACATTTTAAGCAATTTTACCGGCAATATTTTTCACAAAGTTTACACTTTAAAAAAATGTTACGACTGATTTAAGGACAAATTAAATACAGCTAGTATTGAGTACTTACCATTGGAAGTGTTCCTTAAATTTTGTAGAAAGTGCATGTAAGTACAGCTTCCATTTTTGTATCTCTTGTTGTCTGCACATACACTTTGAGCTAATTGTAATCAATGTTTTGGATGACGAGCAAATTCCTTTGCTTGGAACTATCTGATACGGTCCAAAAGCTACCTGACAAATAACAAATATGTTCTGTTTACTGGTCTGTCCTCAGTGTATCTGACGATTACATGCGTTTAGTATTTTGTATACAGAAACTTGCACAGATGAATATGACAATAACAACATGCTCATTTGTATACAGGAACTTGCACGGATGAAGATGACAATAACAACATGCTCATTTGTATACAGGAACTTGCACAGATGAAGATGACAATAACAACATGCTAATTTGTATACAGGAACTTGCACAGATAAAGATGACAATAACAACATGCTCATTTGCTCAGGAAATATGCGTCGACAGTAAACAAAATCTAAGTGATATTGAATATGGAAGGCGGTTAACTCCGTTTCTAAATAATAGTATTTGATAAATATTGTAATTGAATACTATAAGTGTTTAGCTAGACTATATCTTTATATCTACCCTTTATTTGCCAACATAAGTTAAGAAATGCACGAGGTAAAACTGTTAATAAAAGGAGATCCAAGGGAAAACTGGATGTACGATGACAGTAAGTAAGTATTTCATAAGATAGTTTTGGTGGTTTCTTTTTAAATAAAAGACAAATCCCTTAACTATTTTTAATAAAGAATAACAATCATATGGCGATAAGAATCCTTTCATGTGCACTGGATCCAACAAAATTAAGAACAAACAGTGCAAACTAGTTTTTTTTAAAAAACTAGCCTAAGCTCTTTCGACTCTCACATTTCTTCGTCAAGAGTAATTACAAAACACACCCCCCCCCCCCAAAAAAAAAAAAAAAAAAAATATAAACACAGAATGAAACGTTAAACTTACAAACGTTTACATGATTTTAGGTGTCATGGAAGTATTGATTGAAAATTTTAGATATCGCGTCTTATTTGTTTGAACTCCAATAATAAGATCATAAACAAATTTGTTAAGAAAACATCACTTATTCTTTAAATATTGGAATAAATTGAGAAACAATAAACTGAATCAAGACATTCCGACACCACTGTAACACAATAAGCTTGCAGGATATATCTTAATAATAAAACACAATTTGTACAATTGTGTTCATTTAATTATTGCATCATCACAGAATAAAATGTTTTGAGCAAAACTTTTCCGAGAATTCTTACATTTATCCAATATTTAATAATTCTTAGATATCTGCCTAACTGTAATGGTACTGTACCTAATTCCTCATAAATCGCTGTCACGGAACAGTGTGCATGAAAATACCTTGGTATTATATAGGACAATAAATGTAGATAGGTTTCGTTTCCGCGTACAGCGTTACCCACGCTGTATGGTTTTAGCCTTGGCGATTTCGAAATACGGCTTTCTGTTCACTCACGGCAGCACGCACACATATATATGGATTTATCAACAGATGTGATAAATGTATAGATTTATCAACAAATATGATCAATGTATGGATTTATCAACAAATATGATACAATATTGTTCACCAACAAGTATGATGGTGCACTAGATTGTCAAGCATATAATGACATTGACTTTTAGGTTCAAAACCTAATATATATATATATATATATATATATATATATATATATATATATTCCGTCAACATATATGATTACATCATGCTGTTAGCACCTATCATCCAGGCAATGATCACAAATTCTTCCGATCCACTGTTCCCTATGAATGGTTGAGAAATGATCTCGTGTAATCCACTCCTCCCTTAGGAACATCCCTACCCATTAGACCTGCTGGTCCAGAACCTTTGGCCTCTCACAATGAGTTAACCAGAACCGTTTCTCGAACGAACGTCACCACTGAACCCATTATCCAGGTTAATATGCCCCACGGAGTTCGACGACTCCCCGTAACAGTTAAAAATACAATAACTGAGCCGTGTAATACATGAGCCGTGTAATACATGAGACACGTTAAGTGCGAATAGATTGATATACATTACGCGTGCGTGCACATGAACTGACCTCGTTACACATTCAATTCTCTTTTCATAAGAACGACTGTACAAGATTATTATTATAAAAACCATGCATAAATCTGTCTACGAGAAGAATAATCACACTGTATTGAAAAAGCTCGAACGTTTCTCATCGCCTAATGCGTACAACATAATTGTAAAACATCTCATAAAGATATACAGACGATTGAGCAACAAGCTTAAATGTAATTTTGAGTTCTCTCATAATTAACATTAATAATAATCTCCTTATATACAACAGGAGTTCTTGAATGACTAATACAATAGGAGTTCTTGAATGACTAATACAACAGGAGTTCTTGAATGACTAATACTACAGGAGTTCTTGAATGACTAATACAACAGGAGTTCTTGAATGACTAATACAACAGGAGTTCTTGAATGACTAATACAACAGGAGTTCTTGAATGACTAATACAACAGGAGTTCTTGAATGACTAATACAACAGGGCTGATGAGCTGGTAATTGTTGAGAAACCTCCTTGAGAATAGGGTACATAGCTGATCATGACGACACAAAAAAGAAAAGGCGAAGAATCTAGGACGGGCATGCATTTCTACAGGATGTAACTAAGAATACTTTGCTTGGCATCATAATAGCAACTGTACTGCACACATGCATCACTTTGTATGAAAACTGATTCCTAAATACGTGCAGCACAAGGATGGGAACCTTTCGTGGCACAATGTACGCTCCCTATATGCATCATAGCTTGCAAATAATTGGAATTACCCCCAGTATTGCTGTACGGATTAATTACCCCCATATTGCTGTACGGACTAATCTGTAGAAGCATTGCTCTTTATACTCCTCATACTTTTCCTCTTTACATATAAATTCAGCAAATATTAGAGGAAGAAACTAAATGGCAATTGCTGTTTTCGACTCTGTCAACCCACCGATTAAATTTTTGCCTGCCGCTTGTGACATCTTTTCCAAAGCAAACTAAACAACTCGACATCTCTACCTACACTTAAAGATGGTTCGTTAAAGTCATGTTAAAGAAAGTCATCCATGTTCAAAACCAAAGATTAAGAAAAGAAAACCGCTACATCTTCAAAAGAAAGTTTCTAATACGCTGTTACAAGTTAAGCTAAAGTGTAACTATGTCTACTTTGTCGTGTAAGCAGAAAGACTTCTCAGGTAATAAATCTTGTTTTGGCTTGTCGTTTCTAGAGATAATTTTAACGGTGTCGTGGTTTTTTGGTAGACAACATGACATTTGTTGTGAAATAGTATTAAAGAAGATGAACAGTATAAATTGTCCAGTATTTCGCTGCTAAACCTGCTTGGAGATCTTTTGAAATAATATTTTTCCAAGTGTTTATGCCTCAGAAAACATATTATTAGCATTGTATACTCAGCATCCAACTGCAGCGTATTTCGTTACGTCGATACACACTTATTGTAAATATAAGGCGCTGAGTGTCTCTTATCAGCAACCTTGCTACATTTGGAAGGTTTTGCTATACATCATATAAGTAGACAAACAGTATGTTATGATCAATGAAATTGATACAGAAAGCTTTGCATAACATTATCTACAAATTTTAACGAAATAGAGAGACTAGATTTATATGGTATAACAAATGTAGTAGTATCAATAGTAGAAGTGGTAGTGGTAGAAGTAGTAGCAGTAGTAGTAGTAGTAGTAGTAGTAGTAGTGGCAGTAGTATATGTAGTAGTAGTAGTATAACGTTTGAACTATAGTTCATCTTTTATTGTAGAAGTAGATTTTTTTCAATTTAGTTTATATTTTCAACCTGTTCTTTGAATGGAAACAACACAAAGTGACATTGCATTCCACATTCTCTTGCTTATTCATTATTATTGTTGCCTTTGATAGTTTTGATGAAGTCTATTCCAGTATTTATGGACCAAATACTGAAAATCTTTCCATTTGTGAAATTGAAGACTACTGGCTCTGTTTCCGAGATATAAAAATCCTGTAGTATACGTCATCATGCCAAGGACTGGTTCACATGACATCGTTTGAAGCCTGCATGCAAGGATTTAATACCTTGTCTTCCATGTTTATTCATACGGAACTGTGACTTTAGAAGCATAGAATCATCGTTTAAAATAGATCTACATAATTTGGTCTGCATTTCTGACTTTGAAGCTCCGTATTTAAAAAATATCACATTTAGATTCAATTGATTAAAAGAAACATATTGATGATTATTTTGGGACTGTGTTCTAATGATGCTAATTATGAACGTATCTGCAGGCCACATTCAAGATTAACCTTTAAGGAAAGATTGTGAAATATCGGTTAGTGTTCACTGACATTTCTTCGGAAAACAATTGTCATCTCTTTAAAAATAACACAAAGCAAATGCTCAGAGATTTAGCAAAATGAACTTCGCAAAGTACAGTATATTTTAAAATGATTTGCAACATATATTTGAAATGCCCTTAAATTTCGCTTATTCCAGTATGTCTACTTTCGTTTCGAGGATCCTGCTTGACTGAAATTGTTCCGTCGCTTTAAAATCAACTCTTTAAAAGCACCACGTTTACATTTATATGCTTTGACCATGTTATCAGTCTGTTACTATCTTTAAAGACTGGTATTATATGTCTGATACTAAATATAAAGGTACATAAGAATCTAAGTAGTATGTTGGAAATCTGTGATCCATTATGTAGGTATTAGACTATTAGGTGCAAATGAATGATTAACGGTGAATTTTCCACCATATGCTTGTGTAAGATGACATGCACTCGTAAAGACAATTCTCACCCGTCTGGTAGTGAACACCGTTAAATCTCATTTGAGCAAACAGTCACTAAAAGTGTTGACTCTTGATCGTGTTTTGTAATGCTACATTTTAAGTCACATTTAGAACTAGCGATTGGTTTTGTGAGGAAGAATTCAAATTGAAACATACTCGTAAGTAATAATAACTTATTATAATTATTATTATTATTATTATTATTATTATTATTATTATTATTATTATTATTATTATTATCGTGTACGCTTTCTTGATATACTCATCCTCCTTATTGTATTCCACTTTCCAATGATTTTGCTGCGTTTGCTTTGAAAACAATTTTTGGAAGTATTCTTGTTTACTAATATATGGCCATGTCGCATGTCGTCAAACGTCATGGATCAGTAATATTTTAGTTTTTAGGCACATAATTAAAGAAATTAAGTCCGTATGTACTCCAAAGGAATTTTGAAACACACACACACACACAGATATATATATATATATATATATATATATATATATATATATATATATATATATATATATATATACATACATATACATATATATATATATATATATATATATTAAAGACACAGACATATCAATGAATAGAAATGATTAAATTATCACAAAGTCTTGACCCTATAAGTTCATATGAATGTTATTGAAGTATTTGTGTACTGAACATGTGAAAAGAGTGACAACATCAAATAAATTGACAAACAATAAATGTGGGTCTGTCTACATTTGTTACTCGCAAACGAAAGGTTACCAAGAAATTTTCGGTGGGTGCCACATTAACTAATATCTGCAGAAACGTTAGCGTATCCTTATACAATTGTATACACGGGTCTACTTTTAAACACTCTATTAATCTTGTGTTATTGTTTGCTCAAAAGACAAGTGTAAATCCGAGATACTTGAGATGGAACTTAAAATTAAAATAAATCATGTTATAGTTTAGACAAAAATCGCGGGCTCCGGGTGGCCGATTGGTCTAAGGCGCTCGCCTTTACAGATCACTCACATCTCACCTCTGTCCGCGTGAGTTCGAATCTGGGCTCGGAAAACTTGTATATGTGAGAAAGCTTGCCAGTAGCTTTCGGGGTGTCGGTGGTTATTCCAGGGGTCTTCCAAGGTTCTTCCTCCACACACATACTGGCCGCCATGAATAGCCTATCATGTGCTGACAAATGGCGTTAAACCCACAAAAACAAATAAGATTAGCCACAAATTGAACCTTTCAAAGTCTTTAATCCAACATTGGTAGAGAGTCGTCGTGTGAAATATGTGGAAAATAACAGTTTTAGTACAATCAGTTGTGTCTAGTCATTTATTTTTATAGATTCCATACCCCTAATGAATGCAAATAAAATGAATGAATGACCCCCAGAAATATGCCACCTTATTCAGCTCCGGGTAGACTGCTGTTAGCATCATTCATAAATATAAACGGAGAGTAGCTGAAATATGTGTGTGTCAGTTTTGTTCCTCATTTGGTAGGACAGATGTTGGTTGTTTTCTTTTTAATAGTTATCAACACAATATTTTTTTCCATCGACTAGTGTTGCCTGTCTTTCGTGTTTGGTTAGCCCCACAATATTATTGATACAGACCGTTAAATTGTGTTCCTTCCACAAGATAAATTTACATTTGATTCTAAGACTATTTTATTGCTAAACACCAATCCATACAATATATATGCCTTATGACATTTTTTTGTAAGCTCTTCCGCCCTTTGACTAGACCTGAGAAGAAAAGTTATATGGTGATATACCAAGATGTGATTTAATCCGCACACTTCTTTGAGTGAAATATTGTCCTACGAAATCAAGGAGTGGATTATATTGGCTTATTGATCACCTTTATCCTATTAACATTCTTTACATTTAGAGTCAGTGTCGTATATATAGAACATAATGAATTGTCATTAGCACAAGGTTATCTTGTTACGTTGGATGAATATCGTATCTATTTTGCATACTATTATTTCTTCGCCTAACTTGATATAAAAGTGCAGATTGTAAAAAATATTCGATCATATTGAATTAACCTTGTTATCAGTTTAAAAATAGCTTCACATAATGTGGACAGTTTGCATTCCAATCTTTCAAAAGAAGTCACTGTCTCATGGCAAAGTGAACTCTTAGAGTGCCTGATCATTTCCGTACACAGTTTTGTAAGGTCAGTGTCCAACTTACCAGGTCTACATGTATCCTTATTTGCCATGAAATAACCAGCATACAGTTGATATCTATTTATTTCTGGTAGTCCAATTGAACCAATTTTCACCGAGACTATATGTATGACGCTAACATACTTTTCTGTTATTTCTCTAGGGTCAAGTTCTGAGTAACGGTTAAAGTATGAAGATGAAAGGGAACAAAGACACCATATGTAATCCTAGCTCTTTTAGTATAATAAGCTAATCACAATCTTTCGAAAACTAAACAGATTTCATTATGAATTACAATTCAATATATATTGAAAGTCCAGAAGTTGTAAAGTACACATTTTGACGTTTGACAATGGGCTATAAAATACAGTGGGCCATAAAAGACAATGGGCTATACAAGACAATGGGCTATAAAAAAGAAAATGGGCTATAAAAGACAATGGGCTATAAAAGGCAAAGGGCCATACAAGACAATGGGCTATACAAGACAATAGGGTATAAAAAAGACAATGGGTTATACAAGACAATCGGCTATAAAAGACAATGGGCTATACAAGACAATGGGGTATAAAAAGACAATGGGCTAAAAAAGACAATGGGATATAAAAGACAATGGGCTATACAAGACTTTGGAATACAAAAGACAATGGGCTATACAAGACAATGGGATATAAAAGACAATGGGCTATACAAGACAATGGGCTATACAAGACAATGGGTTATAAAGGACTATGGGTTATACAAGACAATGGGTTATACAAGACAATAGGCTATACAAAACAATGGGCTATACAAGACAAAAAAAAAAGACAATGGGCTATACAAGACAATGGGCTATACAAAACAATGGGCTATACAAGACAATGGGCTATAAAAAACAATGGGCTATACAAGACAATGGGCTATACAAGACAATAGGCTATACAAGAGCATTTCCGCCTGATGTGTATCAGTACATTACTGGACAGATCTCGAAATCGTGTACAGCATCCCAGGAGAAGGGGGGGGGGATATGTGTTGCAGGTTTGTACACTTATTAATTGCTCAGGCTACTTTTAATATCCTCTAATGTGCTGGCTTGAATACAGCTTTCTGGCAAACTGTTTCAGTCTCTGATGGTTTTTGGAAACAACAAATGTTTATAAACATCAGTCTTGCAGTGGAGATTATTTAGTTTCCGGGTGATGTTGTGACGGGTGCAGGCGTAATTATACGAAATATATTTATGGACGGGTACTATTGTTGGACTCTTTACTATTCTGTACAAAAGGATTAGTCTCATTTCTTTTCAATGGCATTTGAGTGTATCCCATCACAATAACTTCATCATGTTTGTTACACTACTTCTCTTGCTGTATTCGTTGCACACGAATTTTGCAGTTCGGATTGAACAGTTTCTAGTTGGTTAATGTCACTCTTCAGGTAGTGGTTCCAAATGGTTGAGCTACATTCCAGAACCAAGCATACTAGGGATTTGTATGCAGTGTCGATGAGGTCAAGTGGGCAAGAATCAAAATTTCTCTGGGGAAAGCCAATGGTCTGTTTGCTGTACTTACAGTCTTATTGATGTGTGATGTCCATTTCAGGATGCTGTTAATAATAATGCCAAGTTAGGTATTTGCGTCTACCCTTTCCAAGAGATGATCACATAAAATATAATTCAATGAGTTTGGTTGTTTTCATGTGCTTTAGTTGCATTATATTCCATTCTCCAATATCAGCCCATTGTTCGAGAGATGTTATATCATATTGGAGTTGTTTTGGTCTGTACAGAAAACAGCCATTTGCGAATAATCTAAATTTTGAGCTCACATTCTGGCTAGTTATTTATGATTCAGAGGAATAATAAATGACACAGCACGTTTCTTGTCGAACACCTGATTCAACCTTTATTGATGGGGAGGCTTCTCCATCGACGACAACTCTTTGGTATATGTTTCAGAGAAAAGAACTGATCCAGAGGTGTATGTACCCACTGAGTCCATACTGATCCGATTTGGATAGTAGTTTAATGAATACATGTAAAATTGTCCGCTTTGACGTCATTTTCTATATATTCAAAATTACTTCTTGTCTTTCAATTTCTTAAGTCAAATTATGCTTCATTTATTGGGTGAAGTGATATATAAGAAGGGAGTATATACATCAGGAATTTCCAATATAAACTAATGTCTCATTCTATCCATCTCATTTACTGTATGAATACAGATTAGACATAGAAAAGAATTCTTAGTAAAAATGAATTAATCTGTCCAAGGTGTCCATTGCATTTGATACAATTGTACATGTAAGTATAGTTTCACTTTGTTTCTTTTATTTTTCTCGATGTAAGCCCTGAGTTATGTCGCCACATATGTATTGGATGACAAGCTATTCCCGTACAATGAACTTTTGAGGCACCGTAATGAAAATAGCCACAAAGAGTCTTCTATTCTGCAATTGGTACGTTGTATACAGGAATTTCTACTCTGTATACTTATCTGATGAATGGTACTTGTGCTTGGTACGTAGTATACAGGAACTTCTAAAGATGAAGATGGCAATATCATCATTTTCATCTGCTCAGGAAATTGACGTCCGCCAATAAAAGAAATCACGGATATATTAAATATGGCAGGTGGTTTCCTCCGTTTCTACGCAACAATATTTAATAATTATTGTATTTGAAATCTTTCAATGATTCAGCGAAGCTATGCTTTATGTCTAATTGATATATTTCCTAACAACCTTTAAGGAAAGTACTAAGTAAAACTGATATAGACTAGCAGCTCGAAATTAACACAGGGTCAAACTTGAAATGCATTAGTAATCATCGGATCAGATTTTACTGATCTTGACTTTACAAAATAAAAGAAAAAGGCCATAACTGTGTCTTTTCACTGCTAGACGAGGTTCTTTAATATTGGATATATTGCCCATGCCCAATCCACCCAGAAAAAAAATCAAAGCAAAATTCATTTTAACCACGGGCAAGGACGCATGTGCCCCAATTATACTGTCATAAGTATAAATATAGTCTCTACGTTAAGCAGTCTGGTATCCTTTCGACCTGACTAAATTGCCACTTTTTGATAATTGTTTCTCTCGTCAACATATTTAGATTATGCGACAACAACATCAATAACAAAAACACTAACAACAACACTTATTATTACTACTACTACTAACACCACTTCTCTATTCTACTTCATCTTCCTATTCTTCAGTCTCTGAGGAAGATGTGACAAAAGCGTGACTGTCAACTCTGACTTCGATGAATATAGCATCTACTTGTTATGTTATGATGCCTAATTTTGTTAGAAGTTTCATCCCTTAATCTTACTATTGTTATCCTTTTTCAATTGTGGCGGACCTTTTATCAGCTGTATTATGTCCCCATATTAACCAGCTTTATGGTTGAGGTTCTTATTTTTCATAATTTGATTTGTCGACGTATTCACTTATTGATGCTTATATGCATTATTTTGGTGTTCTTTCTGATTTACAGAAGGTTCAAACTCGTATATCACATATGATTTTATGTAATGATCGCCTTTTTATTTTACCCTTGTATCCAAAATAATGAAAGTACTCACCTGTCTGAGTGCTATAATATTTAAATAGTTTTTTTGCATGCTATCGATATGCCCTGAGATTTGTAAATTTGTTTGTTTTTGTTTTTTTTTGCTAGAGAAATTTATTTTTATATTCTGTATGAATAATTCTATCCTAGCTACGTATAATACGAAGCGGTTAAGTATCAATGTATACCTATGTCAAGGTCTGGTTGTCATATTTCGTGATTACATTGAGACTCTGGAAGGTGCAGATGCTGTTCATGTGCGGCAGTAAAAGGATAAACAGAATATAGTTTTATATCAAAGTAGTTATCGACGTTTTTGTTTCTTTGTTTGTTGTTGTAATGCTGAATGTTTTTTTACTGATCCGTATTCAAGGAAATGTTGACCCTAATATTATCCATGTACGGGAAATGTCCCGAAACACAGCCAAGGGAACGAGCTTGGCACAATGTATTTGTTGTTATGATTTCAATTTCCTTTTTTTCTAATAATATATCGAACGTGTAATCCTAATTTCTGGTTCAATAACTATTCCCACGGCTGCAGCTAACAAATGCACTTAATGAAGTTTGAATGTACGTGTTATAACTCTGTGTATCGTCTTTAGCATATTTTGATGGTTCTGATATGTCTCACTGGCTTTGAGTTTGGAAACAAATTATCCAACAGATTGAAACATCAATACACTTTTAAATGTAAATCTGGGGCATTAATAGTATTATGCCGAATGGAACTTAGACAGAAGTTACTATCCATCGAACCTTTTGAGTTCTGGGACGTCCCCTCGTAGATAAGTCAATGACATTTAAAAAATCATGCATATAACACTAAGGCGACTTTGGGGATATACAGAATGACTAAGCTATGTGATGAAGGTATTTGGTGTTTAATAATGATAATGTCAAAATGTATCAAGTTGTTTAGGCAGCTGCTCACATGAAGAAGTTGATGCATATTTTGGCCTAATTCCGGAAATACGGACAGGTACTTCCCGAGTACGGACTTTTTTTTCTCCAGAAAACATCAATTTGATTACTTATTCCTTATACATGATTTAATAAGGAATAAGTAACCAGTTACTTATTCCCGATTTAGTAACCAGTTATTCATTCCCGATTCTAAGAAAAGAAAAATGAGAAACGAGCAAAATGAGATTTATTCTCCAATGAGTAACCAGTTACTCATTTCCCGGTTTTAAAGCTTGTTGAACCTCGTTAAATGGCTGAAACCAGCTTTGTAGGCTATATAAAGACGATACAGCTTTGTAGGCTATATAAAGACGATACAGCTTTGTAGGCTATTGTTACGACTCTATGGTCTAAGAAAAATGTAACAGAAAGAAAGTGAAACCAACAAATCAAGTAAAAATCAACAAGCAATTTATTACTAGATAATTAAAATGAAAAATCAAAAAGTCACTTACAGTAATGTGTTTTGAAATCCTAATAATCCAATAAGAATGATTGTTCTAATCACAAGTCCTAAATATAGAACGTTCCGAATTCACGGCTGTGTCCTTGAATGTTATGATGTGTTAATGGTCTCCAAAGTCCTGATGTACTAGAAATCTTGATGTGCTGATGTCAAAATGAAGTATTCCAAAATCTCTGAATAAGTTCACATAAATTCCAAAATCATCAATTAAAAATCCAAAATCCAAAAGTTTATGAGCACTGTTATAATCCAATGAATATTTAAAATAATTCCTCTCTTAGAATTTGGAATGAATTTTCACAACTGTAATAGCTCTTTACAAGACTGATGGTAATGTCAAAACTCAATAAATGTCCACCAAACATGGTATATATAAAGATTGGTCACATGACAGAATGTTCTAGAACATGAGTCATCTTAATGGAATTTTTACTTGTAAACAAAAATTCAACCTTGACCTTCAAATTGAGAAAACATATTGATCAAAACAACCTAATTCAAGGACACTAGTTAAACATGTTTTTCCTGATAACATTAAGATTTAAGCAAATATTAAAGTGAAGAAACATTTATAATTTCCCAAAACATCCACAATATCATATAAACATCATACATAAAACCTCCCCTCATAAAGAAAAAGAAAGATTTATATAATAAAGCTTTCTTTTGAATATACATCTAATACTACAATAACCAAAAATACATAAGAACATGTTTTATGATACTGGACTTAATTACATCAAGCAATATTACATTTCTAGGCACGTGAGAGTGCATCTGCAATCACATTGTCTTTTCCCCTGATGTGTTTAATGACAATGTTATATTCCTGCAATATCAAACTCCATCTCAACAATCTCCGATTTTTATCTTTCATTTTGTTGATGAAAGTAAGGGGATTGTGATCACTGTACACAATAATTGGAGAAAGAGCTGAGGTAACATACACTTCAAAATGCTGTAAAGCCAATATCAAAGCCAAACATTCCTTCTCAATTGTGGAATAATTTTTCTGGTGCTTGTTTAGTTTTTTAGAAAGATAACACACAGGGTGATCCACACCACTTTTGTCTTCCTGAATCAATACTCCACCAACCCCTACATCACTTGCATCAACAGATAATTTAAATGATTGGCTAAAATTTGGTGCAGAAAGAACTGGTGCATTCTTAAGCATGGCCTTTAACTTGTCAAAAGATTCCTGACACTTGTCAGACCAATGAAATTTGGTTTTCTTACTCAATAAACTTGTCAAAGGTTCAGCAATTTTGGAAAAATTGGAACAAAATTTCCGATAATATCCAGCCATACCTAGAAATCGCATCAGTTGCTTTTTACAAATTGGAACTTGAAATTCAGAGATAGCTTTGACCTTAGCTTCTATTGGTTTAACTTGACCTTGTCCCACAATATGTCCTAAAAATGTGACACAAGCATGGCAAAGTCACTTTGCTCAAATTAATTGTCAGATTCGCATCACTGAGTCGATCGAAGAATTTTCGAATGGTTTCCAAATGATCTTCCCAGGTGTTGTTGTAGATAATGACGTCATCGATATAAGCCTCACAATTATCAAGACCAAATGTTATCATGTTCATCAGACGTTGAAACGTTGCAGGCGAATTTTTCATTCCAAACGGCATAACTTTATATTGATAAAGTCCATCTGGAGTTGCAAATGCTGAAATTTCTTTTGCCCTTTCCGTCAGTGGAATTTGCCAGAATCCTTTTAAAAGGTCAAACTTGGTGACATATTCCGCATTTCCAATTTTATCAATGCAATCGTCCATTCTTGGGATTGGAAATGAATCAGTTTTGGTGACACTGTTGACTTTTCTATAGTCAGTACACATACGGAATGTATTATCTGGCTTGGGAACAAGAATACATGGTGAACTCCAGTTACTTTTACTTGGTTCTATGAAATCATTCTCCAGTAAATACTGAATTTCTTTCTTCAGATAGTTCTGTTTGAGAGGATTCATCCTATAAGGATGCTGTTTCACAGGCGCAGAATCTACAATGTCAACGTCATGATAAATTTTACTCGTTCGTGTTGGAACATCAGGAAACAAGTGCTCATAGTCATGTAATAGCTGTTTTAGTTCATTTCTTTCCTGTTGTTGTAGATGTGAAAGTTTCTGGTCTAGGTTGTTCAATATTTCTGAATTCCGAAGATTGGTTATACCAGAGTCACTATAGTCTGATTGTACTCCATCGTTGATATCTTCACTGTGTGGGACAGGTACAACTAAACTAACAGAATAATTAGCTGGGCTATCTCTGTCAAAATATTCCTTTAACATATTTATATGACAAAGTTGTTTCTGTTTCCGTCTCCCAGGAGTGTTAATGATATAATTTAAGTCATTTACTTTCTTTTCAACGGTATAAGGACCATAAAATTTAGCCTGAAGAGGATTTTGAGGTATGGGAAAGAGAGCCAGAACTTTGTCACCAGGTTTAAAACTCCTTTCCTGTGAATTTCTGTCATACCTTAATTTCATTTTTGACTGGGTAGTGTGAAGATTAGTTCTTGCTACTTCACAGGCCTTTGACAACTTGTATTTGAAATCAGAAACATAATCAAGAAGATTAATCTTTGAATCTTCATTTGAAAGAAGTTTCTCTTTCAATAATTTCAATGGTCCACGGACAGTATGACCAAAAACTAGTTCAAAGGGACTAAAACCCAACGACTCTTGAACTGATTCCCTAACAGCAAACAACAACAAATGAACACCCTCATCCCAATCCTTTTCTGTATCAAAGCAATATGATCGAATCATATTCTTCAAAGTTTGATGAAATCTTTCCAAAGCACCTTGACTTTCAGGGTGATAGGCAGAAGATTTAAACTGTTGGATGCCTCGTTCATGCATAACTTGTTGGAAAATTCCAGACATAAAATTTGACCCTTGATCTGACTGGACAGATTTGGGAAGGCCAACAAGTGTAAAAAACTTCACCAAAGCTTTCACAATAGTTTTAGTTTTTATATTTCTCAGAGGAATTGCCTCTGGAAATCTTGTAGATGCACACATGATGGTCAACAAGTATTGGTTGCCTGACTTGGTTTTAGGTAAAGGACCAACACAGTATACCATTATTCTACTAAATGGTTCATCAAATGCAGGAATAGATTGCAGATGAGCCTTAGGTATCTTCTGATTGGGTTTTCCTACCATTTGACAAGTGTGACAAGATCTGCAGTATTTAGAAACATCACTTTTCAGTTTCGGCCAATAAAAATGATTCAAGATCTTGTGATAAGTCTTACGGACTCCTAAATGACCAGCCAAAGGAGTTTCATGGGCTAAATTAAGAATTTCCTGTCGATATGACTTAGGAACAACAATTTGATAGCTCACTGACCACTCGTCACCAGCAGGTACATCAGGTGGTCTCCATTTCCTCATAAGGACCCCATTTTTCACAAAGTAACACACTGGAACTTGTGTGGCTTCAGTTTCACTAATAGCCCTCTGAAACAAACAAGATATCTCGGGATCTTGCTCCTGTTCAACGAGAAGGGATTGTCGTTTGTCATCCTGATTAGAACAAAGAGAATGAGTTGCCAAAAGAGGATCACTGTGATCAATACCATTTGATTGATCAATACCTGAGGAAAAAGTGACCTCATCAAAAGACTGACCAATACATGTGTCAGCTAAAGGAATAATATCCTGATCAACATCACTCTCAAGAGCTCTTTTTGCCATAGCTCTAGTAACTGCACAAGCAGGGTACAAATCAGGGATTTCAGTTTCGACAGGATCAACTTTCTGATCCAAACAAGGCTTGTCAGTTACAAGTGGATTAACCACAACCTTATCTCCAGCTAGGTCATTGCCTAGTAATAAATGAACACCCTCTATGGGTAAAGAAGTCACTGCCCCAACAGTCACAGGTCCAGAAACTAAGTCTGATGCCAAATTTACACAATGGAGAGGAACATTTACAAAGCCGCACTCTACTCCCTGAACAAGAACACTTTCACTTGAAGAAGATTCCTCAGACAACGGCAAAGTACCTGATAATAAAAGACTCTGAGAAGCTCCAGTGTCCCTTAATATTTTAATTGGGATAGGTTTGACAGAATCACCAATAAGTGATATAGAACCTTCTGACATGAATGGTTCATAAGCCTCCAAAATAGAATCAGACTGGGGTTTGTTTGACCCAACAAATGTATTGCTTTCAATACAAGACCGTGACCTTGACCTCGTAGAAATAAGAGCATTTGGAAAAGCTCTGTCTTTTCTCTGTTGCTTAATTTTCAACTTGAAGCAATCAGAAATAACGTGCCCTTTCGTTTTACAATAAGTGCACGTAGGAAGAGATAAGGATTTCTGATCAGTCTTATCAGATGTTTGATTCCTAACAGTTGTGCTGTTGTGAAATTTGGAAGTACTCGAATGAGATTGAAATGGTTTTTTACCAGAAAACTGCTGAGAGGACGACTTATTGCCAAATGAAATTTTGTGAGTCAAGGAATAATCATCAGCCATTCGAGCAGCATTTTCCAAAGTTTCCACATTCTGCTCGTCAAGATAGGTTTTAACATCACAATGGATGCACCTCTTGAACTCTTCAATTAGTACGAGCTGTCTGAGGTTATCATAAGCTTGATCAACTTTCTTGGCTGAGCACCACCTATCAAATAGTTGTTCTTTTTCCCATGCAAATTTGACATGAGTTTGTCCAGTTTCTTTTCTACAATTCCTAAACCTTTGTCGATATGCCTCTGGTACCAACTCATAAGCTTTCAAGATGTACTCCTTAACCACATCATAATCAGTGCTTTGTTGTACTGACAGTGAAATGTAGACTTCACGAGCTTTGCCAATAAGTACACTTTGTAATAACAAAGTCCAATGCTCTCTGGGCCATTTCAAGTTTTCAGCTATTTTCTCGAAATGAAGAAAGTAGTTATCTACTTCTTTTTCCTGAAAAGGGGGTACTAATCTAATATATCTAGTAACATCAAAACCTGAACTTGTGTTTAAAGGAGTGGAGTGTGCTCTGTTTGCCAGTTCTAATTCTCTTAATTTAAATTGCATTTCCCTTTCTTCTCTTTGCATCTGCATTTGTATCTGCCTCTCTTCTTTCTGCATTTGTATCTGCCTCTCTTCCTTCTCTCTCTCCATCTGTATCTGCCTCTCTTCTTTTTCTCTCTCCCTCTCCATCTGCATTTGCCTCTCTTCTTTCTGCATTTGTATCTGCCTCTCTTCTTTCTCTCTCTCCATCTGTATCTGCCTCTCTTCTTTTTCTCTCTCTCTCTGAATCTGAAGCTTTGCCAATTCTAAATCAATCTGGTTCTTTAACTCTAATTCCCTTAATTTCCTGTCAGAACCAGATACAGGCTTTCTCTTCAAACTTAAAGCACTGCTATTTTCAAAAATTCCCTTACCTACTAAATACTGAATGAAAATAATCTTTATCTCCTGTTTTGTCAATGATACTTTTGTCTCAGATAGACTGTATTTTCTGGCAAGCTCGAGCAACTCATCCTTTCTCATGCACTCTAAACCCTCCTGGGTAGGTTTTGAAATGAAATTCTGAACATTAGATGCCATTGTAAATGCTTGTTGGTTTCACACAAAAAAAATTTCTCTATTAAAAATCTTTGCCAAAGACAAAAAAAAATTCTCCGAGACAAAATCAATATGAATTTCAAAAATAACTTTAATATCTCTAAAATGCTTTAAAGAAATTCAGATCCCGGACGAGCCCCCAATTTCTGTTACGACTCTATGGTCTAAGAAAAATGTAACAGAAAGAAAGTGAAACCAACAAATCAAGTAAAAAAATCAACAAGCAATTTATTACTAGATAATTAAAATGAAAAATCAAAAAGTCACTTACAGTAATGTGTTTTGAAATCCTAATAATCCAATAAGAATGATTGTTCTAATCACAAGTCCTAAATATAGAATGTTCCGAATTCACGGCTGTGTCCTTGAATGTTATGATGTGTTAATGGTCTCCAAAGTCCTGATGTACTAGAAATCTTGATGTGCTGATGTCAAAATGAAGTATTCCAAAATCTCTGAATAAGTTCACATAAATTCCAAAATCATCAATTAAAAATCCAAAATCCAAAAGTTTATGAGCACTGTTATAATCCAATGAATATTTAAAATAATTCCTCTCTTAGAATTTGGAATGAATTTTCACAACTGTAATAGCTCTTTACAAGACTGATGGTAATGTCAAAACTCAATAAATGTCCACCAAACATGGTATATATAAAGATTGGTCACATGACAGAATGTTCTAGAACATGAGTCATCTTAATGGAATTTTTACTTGTAAACAAAAATTCAACCTTGACCTTCAAATTGAGAAAACATATTGATCAAAACAACCTAATTCAAGGACACTAGTTAAACATGTTTTTCCTGATAACATTAAGATTTAAGCAAATATTAAAGTGAAGAAACATTTATAATTTCCCAAAACATCCACAATATCATATAAACATCATACATAAAACCTCCCCTCATAAAGAAAAAGAAAGATTTATATAATAAAGCTTTCTTTTGAATATACATCTAATACTACAATAACCAAAAATACATAAGAACATGTTTTATGATACTGGACTTAATTACATCAAGCAATATTACATTTCTAGGCACGTGAGAGTGCATCTGCAATCACATTGTCTTTTCCCCTGATGTGTTTAATGACAATGTTATATTCCTGCAATATCAAACTCCATCTCAACAATCTCCGATTTTTATCTTTCATTTTGTTGATGAAAGTAAGGGGATTGTGATCACTGTACACAATAATTGGAGAAAGAGCTGAGGTAACATACACTTCAAAATGCTGTAAAGCCAATATCAAAGCCAAACATTCCTTCTCAATTGTGGAATAATTTTTCTGGTGCTTGTTTAGTTTTTTAGAAAGATAACACACAGGGTGATCCACACCACTTTTGTCTTCCTGAATCAATACTCCACCAACCCCTACATCACTTGCATCAACAGATAATTTAAATGATTGGCTAAAATTTGGTGCAGAAAGAACTGGTGCATTCTTAAGCATGGCCTTTAACTTGTCAAAAGATTCCTGACACTTGTCAGACCAATGAAATTTGGTTTTCTTACTCAATAAACTTGTCAAAGGTTCAGCAATTTTGGAAAAATTGGAACAAAATTTCCGATAATATCCAGCCATACCTAGAAATCGCATCAGTTGCTTTTTACAAATTGGAACTTGAAATTCAGAGATAGCTTTGACCTTAGCTTCTATTGGTTTAACTTGACCTTGTCCCACAATATGTCCTAAAAATGTGACACAAGCATGGCAAAGTCACTTTGCTCAAATTAATTGTCAGATTCGCATCACTGAGTCGATCGAAGAATTTTCGAATGGTTTCCAAATGATCTTCCCAGGTGTTGTTGTAGATAATGACGTCATCGATATAAGCCTCACAATTATCAAGACCAAATGTTATCATGTTCATCAGACGTTGAAACGTTGCAGGCGAATTTTTCATTCCAAACGGCATAACTTTATATTGATAAAGTCCATCTGGAGTTGCAAATGCTGAAATTTCTTTTGCCCTTTCCGTCAGTGGAATTTGCCAGAATCCTTTTAAAAGGTCAAACTTGGTGACATATTCCGCATTTCCAATTTTATCAATGCAATCGTCCATTCTTGGGATTGGAAATGAATCAGTTTTGGTGACACTGTTGACTTTTCTATAGTCAGTACACATACGGAATGTATTATCTGGCTTGGGAACAAGAATACATGGTGAACTCCAGTTACTTTTACTTGGTTCTATGAAATCATTCTCCAGTAAATACTGAATTTCTTTCTTCAGATAGTTCTGTTTGAGAGGATTCATCCTATAAGGATGCTGTTTCACAGGCGCAGAATCTACAATGTCAACGTCATGATAAATTTTACTCGTTCGTGTTGGAACATCAGGAAACAAGTGCTCATAGTCATGTAATAGCTGTTTTAGTTCATTTCTTTCCTGTTGTTGTAGATGTGAAAGTTTCTGGTCTAGGTTGTTCAATATTTCTGAATTCCGAAGATTGGTTTATACCAGAGTCACTATAGTCTGATTGTACTCCATCGTTGATATCTTCACTGTGTGGGACAGGTACAACTAAACTAACAGAATAATTAGCTGGGCTATCTCTGTCAAAATATTCCTTTAACATATTTATATGACAAAGTTGTTTCTGTTTCCGTCTCCCAGGAGTGTTAATGATATAATTTAAGTCATTTACTTTCTTTTCAACGGTATAAGGACCATAAAATTTAGCCTGAAGAGGATTTTGAGGTATGGGAAAGAGAGCCAGAACTTTGTCACCAGGTTTTAAAACTCCTTTCCTGTGAATTTCTGTCATACCTTAATTTCATTTTTGACTGGGTAGTGTGAAGATTAGTTCTTGCTACTTCACAGGCCTTTGACAACTTGTATTTGAAATCAGAAACATAATCAAGAAGATTAATCTTTGAATCTTCATTTGAAAGAAGTTTCTCTTTCAATAATTTCAATGGTCCACGGACAGTATGACCAAAAACTAGTTCAAAGGGACTAAAACCCAACGACTCTTGAACTGATTCCCTAACAGCAAACAACAACAAATGAACACCCTCATCCCAATCCTTTTCTGTATCAAAGCAATATGATCGAATCATATTCTTCAAAGTTTGATGAAATCTTTCCAAAGCACCTTGACTTTCAGGGTGATAGGCAGAAGATTTAAACTGTTGGATGCCTCGTTCATGCATAACTTGTTGGAAAATTCCAGACATAAAATTTGACCCTTGATCTGACTGGACAGATTTGGGAAGGCCAACAAGTGTAAAAAACTTCACCAAAGCTTTCACAATAGTTTTAGTTTTTATATTTCTCAGAGGAATTGCCTCTGGAAATCTTGTAGATGCACACATGATGGTCAACAAGTATTGGTTGCCTGACTTGGTTTTAGGTAAAGGACCAACACAGTATACCATTATTCTACTAAATGGTTCATCAAATGCAGGAATAGATTGCAGATGAGCCTTAGGTATCTTCTGATTGGGTTTTCCTACCATTTGACAAGTGTGACAAGATCTGCAGTATTTAGAAACATCACTTTTCAGTTTCGGCCAATAAAAATGATTCAAGATCTTGTGATAAGTCTTACGGACTCCTAAATGACCAGCCAAAGGAGTTTCATGGGCTAAATTAAGAATTTCCTGTCGATATGACTTAGGAACAACAATTTGATAGCTCACTGACCACTCGTCACCAGCAGGTACATCAGGTGGTCTCCATTTCCTCATAAGGACCCCATTTTTCACAAAGTAACACACTGGAACTTGTGTGGCTTCAGTTTCACTAATAGCCCTCTGAAACAAACAAGATATCTCGGGATCTTGCTCCTGTTCAACGAGAAGGGATTGTCGTTTGTCATCCTGATTAGAACAAAGAGAATGAGTTGCCAAAAGAGGATCACTGTGATCAATACCATTTGATTGATCAATACCTGAGGAAAAAGTGACCTCATCAAAAGACTGACCAATACATGTGTCAGCTAAAGAAATAATATCCTGATCAACATCACTCTCAAGAGCTCTTTTTGCCATAGCTCTAGTAACTGCACAAGCAGGGTACAAATCAGGGATTTCAGTTTCGACAGGATCAACTTTCTGATCCAAAACAAGGCTTGTCAGTTACAAGTGGATTAACCACAACCTTATCTCCAGCTAGGTCATTGCCTAGTAATAAATGAACACCCTCTATGGGTAAAGAAGTCACTGCCCCAACAGTCACAGGTCCAGAAACTAAGTCTGATGCCAAATTTACACAATGGAGAGGAACATTTACAAAGCCGCACTCTACTCCCTGAACAAGAACACTTTCACTTGAAGAAGATTCCTCAGACAACGGCAAAGTACCTGATAATAAAAGACTCTGAGAAGCTCCAGTGTCCCTTAATATTTTAATTGGGATAGGTTTGACAGAATCACCAATAAGTGATATAGAACCTTCTGACATGAATGGTTCATAAGCCTCCAAAATAGAATCAGACTGGGGTTTGTTTGACCCAACAAATGTATTGCTTTCAATACAAGACCGTGACCTTGACCTCGTAGAAATAAGAGCATTTGGAAAAGCTCTGTCTTTTCTCTGTTGCTTAATTTTCAACTTGAAGCAATCAGAAATAACGTGCCCTTTCGTTTTACAATAAGTGCACGTAGGAAGAGATAAGGATTTCTGATCAGTCTTATCAGATGTTTGATTCCTAACAGTTGTGCTGTTGTGAAATTTGGAAGTACTCGAATGAGATTGAAATGGTTTTTTACCAGAAAACTGCTGAGAGGACGACTTATTGCCAAATGAAATTTTGTGAGTCAAGGAATAATCATCAGCCATTCGAGCAGCATTTTCCAAAGTTTCCACATTCTGCTCGTCAAGATAGGTTTTAACATCACAATGGATGCACCTCTTGAACTCTTCAATTAGTACGAGCTGTCTGAGGTTATCATAAGCTTGATCAACTTTCTTGGCTGAGCACCACCTATCAAATAGTTGTTCTTTTTCCCATGCAAATTTGACATGAGTTTGTCCAGTTTCTTTTCTACAATTCCTAAACCTTTGTCGATATGCCTCTGGTACCAACTCATAAGCTTTCAAGATGTACTCCTTAACCACATCATAATCAGTGCTTTGTTGTACTGACAGTGAAATGTAGACTTCACGAGCTTTGCCAATAAGTACACTTTGTAATAACAAAGTCCAATGCTCTCTGGGCCATTTCAAGTTTTCAGCTATTTTCTCGAAATGAAGAAAGTAGTTATCTACTTCTTTTTCCTGAAAAGGGGGTACTAATCTAATATATCTAGTAACATCAAAACCTGAACTTGTGTTTAAAGGAGTGGAGTGTGCTCTGTTTGCCAGTTCTAATTCTCTTAATTTAAATTGCATTTCCCTTTCTTCTCTTTGCATCTGCATTTGTATCTGCCTCTCTTCTTTCTGCATTTGTATCTGCCTCTCTTCCTTCTCTCTCTCCATCTGTATCTGCCTCTCTTCTTTTTCTCTCTCCCTCTCCATCTGCATTTGCCTCTCTTCTTTCTGCATTTGTATCTGCCTCTCTTCTTTCTCTCTCTCCATCTGTATCTGCCTCTCTTCTTTTTCTCTCTCTCTCTGAATCTGAAGCTTTGCCAATTCTAAATCAATCTGGTTCTTTAACTCTAATTCCCTTAATTTCCTGTCAGAACCAGATACAGGCTTTCTCTTCAAACTTAAAGCACTGCTATTTTCAAAAATTCCCTTACCTACTAAATACTGAATGAAAATAATCTTTATCTCCTGTTTTGTCAATGATACTTTTGTCTCAGATAGACTGTATTTTCTGGCAAGCTCGAGCAACTCATCCTTTCTCATGCACTCTAACCCCTCCTGGGTAGGTTTTGAAATGAAATTCTGAACATTAGATGCCATTGTAAATGCTTGTTGGTTTCACACAAAAAAAATTTCTCTATTAAAAATCTTTGCCAAAGACAAAAAAAAATTCTCCGAGACAAAATCAATATGAATTTCAAAAATAACTTTAATATCTCTAAAATGCTTTAAAGAAATTCAGATCCCGGACGAGCCCCCAATTTCTGTTACGACTCTATGGTCTAAGAAAAATGTAACAGAAAGAAAGTGAAACCAACAAATCAAGTAAAAAAATCAACAAGCAATTTATTACTAGATAATTAAAATGAAAAATCAAAAAGTCACTTACAGTAATGTGTTTTGAAATCCTAATAATCCAATAAGAATGATTGTTCTAATCACAAGTCCTAAATATAGAATGTTCCGAATTCACGGCTGTGTCCTTGAATGTTATGATGTGTTAATGGTCTCCAAAGTCCTGATGTACTAGAAATCTTGATGTGCTGATGTCAAAATGAAGTATTCCAAAATCTCTGAATAAGTTCACATAAATTCCAAAATCATCAATTAAAAATCCAAAATCCAAAAGTTTATGAGCACTGTTATAATCCAATGAATATTTAAAATAATTCCTCTCTTAGAATTTGGAATGAATTTTCACAACTGTAATAGCTCTTTACAAGACTGATGGTAATGTCAAAACTCAATAAATGTCCACCAAACATGGTATATATAAAGATTGGTCACATGACAGAATGTTCTAGAACATGAGTCATCTTAATGGAATTTTTACTTGTAAACAAAAATTCAACCTTGACCTTCAAATTGAGAAAACATATTGATCAAAACAACCTAATTCAAGGACACTAGTTAAACATGTTTTTCCTGATAACATTAAGATTTAAGCAAATATTAAAGTGAAGAAACATTTATAATTTCCCAAAACATCCACAATATCATATAAACATCATACATAAAACCTCCCCTCATAAAGAAAAAGAAAGATTTATATAATAAAGCTTTCTTTTGAATATACATCTAATACTACAATAACCAAAAATACATAAGAACATGTTTTATGATACTGGACTTAATTACATCAAGCAATATTACATTTCTAGGCACGTGAGAGTGCATCTGCAATCACATTGTCTTTTCCCCTGATGTGTTTAATGACAATGTTATATTCCTGCAATATCAAACTCCATCTCAACAATCTCCGATTTTTATCTTTCATTTTGTTGATGAAAGTAAGGGGATTGTGATCACTGTACACAATAATTGGAGAAAGAGCTGAGGTAACATACACTTCAAAATGCTGTAAAGCCAATATCAAAGCCAAACATTCCTTCTCAATTGTGGAATAATTTTTCTGGTGCTTGTTTAGTTTTTTAGAAAGATAACACACAGGGTGATCCACACCACTTTTGTCTTCCTGAATCAATACTCCACCAACCCCTACATCACTTGCATCAACAGATAATTTAAATGATTGGCTAAAATTTGGTGCAGAAAGAACTGGTGCATTCTTAAGCATGGCCTTTAACTTGTCAAAAGATTCCTGACACTTGTCAGACCAATGAAATTTGGTTTTCTTACTCAATAAACTTGTCAAAGGTTCAGCAATTTTGGAAAAATTGGAACAAAATTTCCGATAATATCCAGCCATACCTAGAAATCGCATCAGTTGCTTTTTACAAATTGGAACTTGAAATTCAGAGATAGCTTTGACCTTAGCTTCTATTGGTTTAACTTGACCTTGTCCCACAATATGTCCTAAAAATGTGACACAAGCATGGCAAAGTCACTTTGCTCAAATTAATTGTCAGATTCGCATCACTGAGTCGATCGAAGAATTTTCGAATGGTTTCCAAATGATCTTCCCAGGTGTTGTTGTAGATAATGACGTCATCGATATAAGCCTCACAATTATCAAGACCAAATGTTATCATGTTCAACAGACGTTGAAAACGTTGCAGGCGAATTTTTCATTCCAAACGGCATAACTTTATATTGATAAAGTCCATCTGGAGTTGCAAATGCTGAAATTTCTTTTGCCCTTTCCGTCAGTGGAATTTGCCAGAATCCTTTTAAAAGGTCAAACTTGGTGACATATTCCGCATTTCCAATTTTATCAATGCAATCGTCCATTCTTGGGATTGGAAATGAATCAGTTTTGGTGACACTGTTGACTTTTCTATAGTCAGTACACATACGGAATGTATTATCTGGCTTGGGAACAAGAATACATGGTGAACTCCAGTTACTTTTACTTGGTTCTATGAAATCATTCTCCAGTAAATACTGAATTTCTTTCTTCAGATAGTTCTGTTTGAGAGGATTCATCCTATAAGGATGCTGTTTCACAGGCGCAGAATCTACAATGTCAACGTCATGATAAATTTTACTCGTTCGTGTTGGAACATCAGGAAACAAGTGCTCATAGTCATGTAATAGCTGTTTTAGTTCATTTCTTTCCTGTTGTTGTAGATGTGAAAGTTTCTGGTCTAGGTTGTTCAATATTTCTGAATTCCGAAGATTGGTTATACCAGAGTCACTATAGTCTGATTGTACTCCATCGTTGATATCTTCACTGTGTGGGACAGGTACAACTAAACTAACAGAATAATTAGCTGGGCTATCTCTGTCAAAATATTCCTTTAACATATTTATATGACAAAGTTGTTTCTGTTTCCGTCTCCCAGGAGTGTTAATGATATAATTTAAGTCATTTACTTTCTTTTCAACGGTATAAGGACCATAAAATTTAGCCTGAAGAGGATTTTGAGGTATGGGAAAGAGAGCCAGAACTTTGTCACCAGGTTTAAAACTCCTTTCCTGTGAATTTCTGTCATACCTTAATTTCATTTTTGACTGGGTAGTGTGAAGATTAGTTCTTGCTACTTCACAGGCCTTTGACAACTTGTATTTGAAATCAGAAACATAATCAAGAAGATTAATCTTTGAATCTTCATTTGAAAGAAGTTTCTCTTTCAATAATTTCAATGGTCCACGGACAGTATGACCAAAAACTAGTTCAAAGGGACTAAAACCCAACGACTCTTGAACTGATTCCCTAACAGCAAACAACAACAAATGAACACCCTCATCCCAATCCTTTTCTGTATCAAAGCAATATGATCGAATCATATTCTTCAAAGTTTGATGAAATCTTTCCAAAGCACCTTGACTTTCAGGGTGATAGGCAGAAGATTTAAACTGTTGGATGCCTCGTTCATGCATAACTTGTTGGAAAATTCCAGACATAAAATTTGACCCTTGATCTGACTGGACAGATTTGGGAAGGCCAACAAGTGTAAAAAACTTCACCAAAGCTTTCACAATAGTTTTAGTTTTTATATTTCTCAGAGGAATTGCCTCTGGAAATCTTGTAGATGCACACATGATGGTCAACAAGTATTGGTTGCCTGACTTGGTTTTAGGTAAAGGACCAACACAGTATACCATTATTCTACTAAATGGTTCATCAAATGCAGGAATAGATTGCAGATGAGCCTTAGGTATCTTCTGATTGGGTTTTCCTACCATTTGACAAGTGTGACAAGATCTGCAGTATTTAGAAACATCACTTTTCAGTTTCGGCCAATAAAAATGATTCAAGATCTTGTGATAAGTCTTACGGACTCCTAAATGACCAGCCAAAGGAGTTTCATGGGCTAAATTAAGAATTTCCTGTCGATATGACTTAGGAACAACAATTTGATAGCTCACTGACCACTCGTCACCAGCAGGTACATCAGGTGGTCTCCATTTCCTCATAAGGACCCCATTTTTCACAAAGTAACACACTGGAACTTGTGTGGCTTCAGTTTCACTAATAGCCCTCTGAAACAAACAAGATATCTCGGGATCTTGCTCCTGTTCAACGAGAAGGGATTGTCGTTTGTCATCCTGATTAGAACAAAGAGAATGAGTTGCCAAAAGAGGATCACTGTGATCAATACCATTTGATTGATCAATACCTGAGGAAAAAGTGACCTCATCAAAAGACTGACCAATACATGTGTCAGCTAAAGAAATAATATCCTGATCAACATCACTCTCAAGAGCTCTTTTTGCCATAGCTCTAGTAACTGCACAAGCAGGGTACAAATCAGGGATTTCAGTTTCGACAGGATCAACTTTCTGATCCAAACAAGGCTTGTCAGTTACAAGTGGATAACCACAACCTTATCTCCAGCTAGGTCATTGCCTAGTAATAAATGAACACCCTCTATGGGTAAAGAAGTCACTGCCCCAACAGTCACAGGTCCAGAAACTAAGTCTGATGCCAATTTACACAATGGAGAGGAACATTTACAAAGCCGCACTCTACTCCCTGAACAAGAACACTTTCACTTGAAGAAGATTCCTCAGACAACGGCAAAGTACCTGATAATAAAAGACTCTGAGAAGCTCCAGTGTCCCTTAATATTTTAATTGGGATAGGTTTGACAGAATCACCAATAAGTGATATAGAACCTTCTGACATGAATGGTTCATAAGCCTCCAAAATAGAATCAGACTGGGGTTTGTTTGACCCAACAAATGTATTGCTTTCAATACAAGACCGTGACCTTGACCTCGTAGAAATAAGAGCATTTGGAAAAGCTCTGTCTTTTCTCTGTTGCTTAATTTTCAACTTGAAGCAATCAGAAATAACGTGCCCTTTCGTTTTACAATAAGTGCACGTAGGAAGAGATAAGGATTTCTGATCAGTCTTATCAGATGTTTGATTCCTAACAGTTGTGCTGTTGTGAAATTTGGAAGTACTCGAATGAGATTGAAATGGTTTTTTACCAGAAAACTGCTGAGAGGACGACTTATTGCCAAATGAAATTTTGTGAGTCAAGGAATAATCATCAGCCATTCGAGCAGCATTTTCCAAAGTTTCCACATTCTGCTCGTCAAGATAGGTTTTAACATCACAATGGATGCACCTCTTGAACTCTTCAATTAGTACGAGCTGTCTGAGGTTATCATAAGCTTGATCAACTTTCTTGGCTGAGCACCACCTATCAAATAGTTGTTCTTTTTCCCATGCAAATTTGACATGAGTTTGTCCAGTTTCTTTTCTACAATTCCTAAACCTTTGTCGATATGCCTCTGGTACCAACTCATAAGCTTTCAAGATGTACTCCTTAACCACATCATAATCAGTGCTTTGTTGTACTGACAGTGAAATGTAGACTTCACGAGCTTTGCCAATAAGTACACTTTGTAATAACAAAGTCCAATGCTCTCTGGGCCATTTCAAGTTTTCAGCTATTTTCTCGAAATGAAGAAAGTAGTTATCTACTTCTTTTTCCTGAAAAGGGGGTACTAATCTAATATATCTAGTAACATCAAAACCTGAACTTGTGTTAAAGGAGTGGAGTGTGCTCTGTTTGCCAGTTCTAATTCTCTTAATTTAAATTGCATTTCCCTTTCTTCTCTTTGCATCTGCATTTGTATCTGCCTCTCTTCTTTCTGCATTTGTATCTGCCTCTCTTCCTTCTCTCTCTCCATCTGTATCTGCCTCTCTTCTTTTTCTCTCTCCCTCTCCATCTGCATTTGCCTCTCTTCTTTCTGCATTTGTATCTGCCTCTCTTCTTTCTCTCTCTCCATCTGTATCTGCCTCTCTTCTTTTTCTCTCTCTCTCTGAATCTGAAGCTTTGCCAATTCTAAATCAATCTGGTTCTTTAACTCTAATTCCCTTAATTTCCTGTCAGAACCAGATACAGGCTTTCTCTTCAAACTTAAAGCACTGCTATTTTCAAAAATTCCCTTACCTACTAAATACTGAATGAAAATAATCTTTATCTCCTGTTTTGTCAATGATACTTTTGTCTCAGATAGACTGTATTTTCTGGCAAGCTCGAGCAACTCATCCTTTCTCATGCACTCTAACCCCTCCTGGGTAGGTTTTGAAATGAAATTCTGAACATTAGATGCCATTGTAAATGCTTGTTGGTTTCACACAAAAAAAATTTCTCTATTAAAAATCTTTGCCAAAGACAAAAAAAAATTCTCCGAGACAAAATCAATATGAATTTCAAAAATAACTTTAATATCTCTAAAATGCTTTAAAGAAATTCAGATCCCGGACGAGCCCCCCAATTTCTGTTACGACTCTATGGTCTAAGAAAAATGTAACAGAAAGAAAGTGAAACCAACAAATCAAGTAAAAAAATCAACAAGCAATTTATTACTAGATAATTAAAATGAAAAATCAAAAAGTCACTTACAGTAATGTGTTTTGAAATCCTAATAATCCAATAAGATGATTGTTCTAATCACAAGTCCTAAATATAGAATGTTCCGAATTCACGGCTGTGTCCTTGAATGTTATGATGTGTTAATGGTCTCCAAAGTCCTGATGTACTAGAAATCTTGATGTGCTGATGTCAAAATGAAGTATTCCAAAATCTCTGAATAAGTTCACATAAATTCCAAAATCATCAATTAAAAATCCAAAATCCAAAAGTTTATGAGCACTGTTATAATCCAATGAATATTTAAAATAATTCCTCTCTTAGAATTTGGAATGAATTTTCACAACTGTAATAGCTCTTTACAAGACTGATGGTAATGTCAAAACTCAATAAATGTCCACCAAACATGGTATATATAAAGATTGGTCACATGACAGAATGTTCTAGAACATGAGTCATCTTAATGGAATTTTTACTTGTAAACAAAAATTCAACCTTGACCTTCAAATTGAGAAAACATATTGATCAAAACAACCTAATTCAAGGACACTAGTTAAACATGTTTTTCCTGATAACATTAAGATTTAAGCAAATATTAAAGTGAAGAAACATTTATAATTTCCCAAAACATCCACAATATCATATAAACATCATACATAAAACCTCCCCTCATAAAGAAAAAGAAAGATTTATATAATAAAGCTTTCTTTTGAATATACATCTAATACTACAATAACCAAAAATACATAAGAACATGTTTTATGATACTGGACTTAATTACATCAAGCAATATTACATTTCTAGGCACGTGAGAGTGCATCTGCAATCACATTGTCTTTTCCCCTGATGTGTTTAATGACAATGTTATATTCCTGCAATATCAAACTCCATCTCAACAATCTCGATTTTTATCTTTCATTTTGTTGATGAAAGTAAGGGGATTGTGATCACTGTACACAATAATTGGAGAAAGAGCTGAGGTAACATACACTTCAAAATGCTGTAAAGCCAATATCAAAGCCAAACATTCCTTCTCAATTGTGGAATAATTTTTCTGGTGCTTGTTTAGTTTTTTAGAAAGATAACACACAGGGTGATCCACACCACTTTTGTCTTCCTGAATCAATACTCCACCAACCCCTACATCACTTGCATCAACAGATAATTTAAATGATTGGCTAAAATTTGGTGCAGAAAGAAACTGGTGCATTCTTAAGCATGGCCTTTAACTTGTCAAAAGATTCCTGACACTTGTCAGACCAATGAAATTTGGTTTTCTTACTCAATAAACTTGTCAAAGGTTCAGCAATTTTGGAAAAATTGGAACAAAATTTCCGATAATATCCAGCCATACCTAGAAATCGCATCAGTTGCTTTTTACAAATTGGAACTTGAAATTCAGAGATAGCTTTGACCTTAGCTTCTATTGGTTTAACTTGACCTTGTCCCACAATATGTCCTAAAAATGTGACACAAGCATGGCAAAGGTCACTTTGCTCAAATTAATTGTCAGATTCGCATCACTGAGTCGATCGAAGAATTTTCGAATGGTTTCCAAATGATCTTCCCAGGTGTTGTTGTAGATAATGACGTCATCGATATAAGCCTCACAATTATCAAGACCAAATGTTATCATGTTCATCAGACGTTGAAACGTTGCAGGCGAATTTTTCATTCCAAACGGCATAACTTTATATTGATAAAGTCCATCTGGAGTTGCAAATGCTGAAATTTCTTTTGCCCTTTCCGTCAGTGGAATTTGCCAGAATCCTTTTTAAAAGGTCAAACTTGGTGACATATTCCGCATTTCCAATTTTATCAATGCAATCGTCCATTCTTGGGATTGGAAAAGAATCAGTTTTGGTGACACTGTTGACTTTTCTATAGTCAGTACACATACGGAATGTATTATCTGGCTTGGGAACAAGAATACATGGTGAACTCCAGTTACTTTTACTTGGTTCTATGAAATCATTCTCCAGTAAATACTGAAATTTCTTTCTTCAGATAGTTCTGTTTGAGAGGATTCATCCTATAAGGATGCTGTTTCACAGGCGCAGAATCTACAATGTCAACGTCATGATAAATTTTACTCGTTCGTGTTGGAACATCAGGAAACAAGTGCTCATAGTCATGTAATAGCTGTTTTTAGTTCATTTCTTTCTCTGTGTTGTAGATGTGAAAGTTTCTGGTCTAGGTTGTTCAATATTTCTGAATTCCGAAGATTGGTTATACCAGAGTCACTATAGTCTGATTGTACTCCATCGTTGATATCTTCACTGTGTGGGACAGGTACAACTAAAACTAACAGAATAATTAGCTGGGCTATCTCTGTCAAAATATTCCTTTAAACGTATTTATATGACAAAGTTGTTTCTGTTTCCGTCTCCCAGGAGTGTTAATGATATAATTTAAGTCATTTACTTTCTTTTCAAACGGTATAAGGACCATAAAATTTAGCCTGAAGAGGATTTTGAGGTATGGGAAAGAGAGCAGAACTTTGTCACCAGGTTTAAAACTCCTTTCCTGTGAATTTCTGTCATACCTTAATTTCATTTTTGACTGGGTAGTGTGAAGATAGTTCTTGCTACTTCACAGGCCTTTGACAACTTGTATTTGAAATCAGAAACATAATCAAGAAGATTAATCTTTGAATCTTCATTTGAAAGAAGTTTCTCTTTCAATAATTTCAATGGTCCACGGACAGTATGACCAAAAACTAGTTCAAAGGGACTAAAACCCAACGACTCTTGAACTGATTCCCTAACAGCAAACAACAACAAATGAACACCCTCATCCCAATCCTTTTCTGTATCAAAGCAATATGATCGAATCATATTCTTCAAAGTTTGATGAAATCTTTCCAAAGCACCTTGACTTTCAGGGTGATAGGCAGAAGATTTAAACTGTTGGATGCCTCGTTCATGCATAACTTGTTGGAAAATTCCAGACATAAAATTTGACCCTTGATCTGACTGGACAGATTTGGGAAGGCCAACAAGTGTAAAAAACTTCACCAAAGCTTTCACAATAGTTTTAGTTTTTATATTTCTCAGAGGAATTGCCTCTGGAAATCTTGTAGATGCACACATGATGGTCAACAAGTATTGGTTGCCTGACTTGGTTTTAGGTAATGGACCAACACAGTATACCATTATTCTACTAAATGGTTCATCAAATGCAGGAATAGGTTGCAGAATGGGACCTTAGGTATCTTTGATTGGGTTTTCCTACCATTTGACAAGTGTGACAAGATCTGCAGTATTTAGAAACATCACTTTTCAGTTTCGGCCAATAAAAATGATTCAAGATCTTGTGATAAGTCTTACGGACTCCTAAATGACCAGCCAAAGGAGTTTCATGGGCTAAATTAAGAACTTTCCTGTCGATATGACTTGGAACAACAATTTGATAGCTCACTGACCACCTCGTCACCAGCAGGTACATCAGGTGGTCTCCATTTCCTCATAAGGACCCCCATTTTTCACAAAGTAACACACTGGAACTTGTGTGGCTTCAGTTTCACTAATAGCCCTCTGAAACAAACAAGATATCTCGGGATCTTGCTCCTGTTCAACGAGAAGGGATTGTCGTTTGTCATCCTGATTAGAACAAAGAGAATGAGTTTGCCAAAAGAGGATCACTGTGATCAATACCATTTGATTGATCAATACCTGAGGAAAAAGTGACCTCATCAAAAGGACTGACCAATACATGTGTCAGCTAAAGGAATAATATCCTGATCAACATCACTCTCAAGAGCTCTTTTTGCCATAGCTCTAGTAACTGCACAAGCAGGGTACAAATCAGCGGATTTCAGTTTCGACAGGATCAACTTTCTGATCCCAAACAAGGCTTGTCAGTTACAAGTGGATTAACCACAACCTTATCTCCAGCTAGGTCATTGCCTAGTAATAAATGAACACCCTCTATGGGTAAATGAAGTCACTGCCCAACAGTCA